>APFE031593123.1:96529-159187 GCA_000404065.3 Pinus taeda
CCAACCAACCAGCCATTTCAGCCATATACTCCTCCACAACCTTAGTGGAATGAACCACCCCAGGGGTGGAGGCCCCCATACAACAATGCTCTAGCTATATTTCCTTCACCTCCTACTCAACCACAACTTTTACACCCTGCTCCACCTAAACAACCTCAGATGCCTACCCAGCCAAATCCAAATCTGAACAACAGATAGGTACAACAAGTATACAGTGGAGAGACATCCTACCCTGCTTATGTTGTGGAAATTTAGGAAATCAACTTGAGGTCTAGGAGAGTACTCCCATACATCCAAACTCCATCTCCACCAAGGGAGAGTGAGGAGGAAAGAGAGGCAAGTATACCTAGAGTGAATCGACCACCCTTTCCTGAAAGATTAACTCATCCAGTCCAGCCAACCCCAGAAGAGAATGAGCTTCTCATAGAGCTGAAAAACCTATGTGTCAAAATTCTACTTCTCCAAGCCATTAAGGATGTACCTATTTACAACAAACTGATTAAATACAAGTGTTTCAAACATCCAGGGAGGTGAAAAAGAGACATCCCTGCCATTAATTTCATTGGATAAATGTACAACTTAATGTTTGGCCAGGTAATTTGCCCAAATTATTTAGACCCTGGAAGCCCTATAGTAGATGTGCACATCAATGGCACAATTGTCCCACACACCTTGATTGATATTTGGGCAACCATTAATGTAATGACTAAGGACACCATGCTCAAGCTAAATCTCTAGGGTTCATTAAGAAAGACCACAACAGTCTTATAGCTTGTAGACCGTTCCACAGTGGCGCCTGAGGGGATTGTTGAGGATGTGTCTCCATTGAATCCTAGGAGTACACTTTCAACTTCCTAGTTCTTCAGCCTAAGGCCAAGCTTAATGGTTACCTTCTCACACTTGGGAGGCCTTGATTAGCCACGGTCAATGCCTACATCAGCTACAGGGTTGGAAACATGAATATAAAAAATGGGCATCTATCAAAGCAGTTGATCTTGTACCCTCCTTCTCAACCATATTTATAACATGATTTACCTTTATGGCTGGAAGAGGAGGAAGAATATGAAGTTTACTCAGCCCAACTCTATACCCTAGAAACTTCCATGGAAGTAAGACAGCCCAATGAAGATGATTTGATTGAACACATCCTCTAAAATCCAACTCTGAACACCTTGTCCTTAAAGGAATTTGTAAAGGAAACCAAGAGAAACCATAAAATTGATTTATGATTAGTTTATTCAAACCCTACTTGTGTCAAAACAATAGAATTTGGCCCTGAAAGAACTTTGAAAATCAACCCCTCTTTCTGTACACTAAGAAGAAGAGTTGTGCAACATGTTAAGGGAAAATTTGGATGCTTTTTCTTGGAGTTACAAAGAAATGAAGGGAGTGCACCCCTCGATGTGTACTCACCACATTTATATCAAAGAAGGTTGCAAACTAGTCCAAAAACCCCAAAGGAGAATGAATCCAACTCTCAAGGATATAGTGAAAGAAGAATTACAAAAGATGTTGGATGCAGAATTCATTTACCCTATCTCGGGAAGTGAGTGGGTTTCTCCTTTGGTGTTGGTTCCAAAGAAAAATGGGAAGTTGAGGATTTGTGTTGATTTTAGAGAATTAAACAAGCAACAAAGAATGACCATTTCCCTCCACCTTTCATTGACCAAGTGTTAGATGGCTTGGCAGGGAAAAAGTTCTTCTTTTTCTTAGATGGGTTTAGTGGATAAAATCAAATCCAGATTAGCCTAAAGGACTAGGATAAAACCACCTTCACCTATCCTTGGGGTATTTTCAATTATAGGGTGCTTCCTTTTGGCCTATGCAATGCCCCTGCCATTTTCTAGAGGGTAGTCTTGAGTATCTTTGTCGAGCTAGTCCATGATGCAGTGGAAATTTATATGGATGACTTTACACCCTATGGGTGTGATTTCTAGGAGGCTCTCTATAACTTGGGTAAGGTGTTGAACAAATGCATTGAAATGAACCTATCCCTTAGTCCCAAAAAATTTGAGTTCTTGATGACTGGAGAGACTATTCTAGGTCACTCAATATCCTAGTAAAGACTACAGGTAGACCCAAATAAGATAGCCATCATCCAAAGAGTCCCAGCTCCACAAAAATAGCAAGATGTCAGAATTTTTCTAGGTTTAGATGGATATTATAAGATATTTAGAAAAGACTTCAGCAAGTTAGCTTCTCCTTTATTTGGGTTATTGGCCAAGGACTCTGAATTTGTATGATTAGAAAGCTGTCAAGAAGCCTTGGACACCTTAAAGGATAAGTTGACTACTGCACCTATTCTTTGAGGCCCAAATTGGGCACTTCCTTTCCATATACATGTCGATGTCTCTCAGAAAGTCATAGGAGCGGCTCTAGACAAGCTAGATGACAAGCTACCTTATTCCATTTACTTCATCAGTAAGAATATGTCCAAAGTTGAGCTGAACTACACAGTGACTGAAAAAAGATCATAGTTGTTGTGCATTCATTGAATAAATTTAGACATTACATTAGTAGTTACCAGAAATTTGTACATACTGACCATTCTGGAATTAAATACTTGATGAATAAACATGATGTAAATGCATGGATTATTAGATGGTTACTTTTATTGCAAAAATTTGATTTAACTATTAATCTTAAGCCTGTCAAGGAGAATGTTGTTGCAGAATTTTTATCCAGATTGATTTTACCTACAAGGGAGGAAGGAATGGTTGATGATCAGTTACTAAATGAACACTTATTCACCATTTCATTTCTCTCTCCATGGTTTACTAACATAGAAAATTATTTGGTTTCTGCACAGTTTCCACCAAATTTGTCCTCCAAGGAAAAGAGCAAGATTGTAAGGAAGAGTGCCCCATTCACTTGGATTAGGGGTAACCTCTTCAAACTAAGACCAGATAAAATTATCATAAGATGTGTCAAGGAGGAGGAAGTGTTATAAACATTTTTAGGCACTGCAACCCCAATCATAAATGTCATTAAACTGAGGGCTCCTAAGTCCCTAAAAGTGTTTCTTCACTGCCTAAAGGAACAAGGTCAGCTGATTACATCATCTCCCAGAAGTTCTCCACTAAAAACTGCTCAGAAATGGTCAAACTTGGACCATACTAAATACCCAGTGTAGAGGGTGCGATGCATATCATCTTCCCAGTGTAAGGGGTGGGATGCATACTAAATGGCCCCTCTGTAGGGTGCGATGGTCGGGAATGGACAAATGGTAGACACAATTCACGAGGTGGAAGATCATGGAATCTTCCAGAAGCTTCCCCTCTGACACTTGCCTCTCTATTTTCGACCAGGGATGAGTAAGAGATCATCAGTCTCCAAGTGGAATCAAGAACTATCAGATAGAAGACACTAATCAAAACCCCAGAAGATGACTCACCCCCCTACAATCATCTATTTATGGATCCCTCATCACAGAGATCTAAAGGCTGGAATCTTGTATCTTGTAGAGAAGTGCTGTTGGTTTTCTGGTGAAACTTCATAGTGTTGGGTGATCTAAGCTTTACTTGAGTTGAAGAAGGGCTTCCTTGCTAGAGGATGATGCTAGGTCAGAACTATTGGTTGTAATCCTCTTGCTATTCTTGATATTAATAAAGCTATTCAATTTTTTCTCCATATTCTTGTATGTTTGATTATATATGCATTTGTATGGTTAACACATATCTCGTCCTATGTTATTTCTGAATATAGATCTCTTTTCTTCGATAGTAGTATGCTTCTTTGATTCCATAGATGCTCTTTGAAGTTGGGCAGATGAAGAAGAAGTGACGAAGATCTATCAGGAAGGAGAGGAAATAAGCAAGGGAACCAAGCGCAAGACTAAGGTTGGTTCCCTTTGTTCCACTCTTATCTGTTTTCATAAAGGAAAGCAAAAGTAGACTTTAGTTGTTTGTTTCTAAGATAACTACCATTCTTAGTGGGAATAGCAGCTCCGAGTGGACACTATTCCCGGTAACAAAATGGCGACTCTGTTGGGGAGTGAATACATTGTTTGTTAGTCTATCTTTGTTTGTTTTATAAACTTATAGACGAAGCCTGAAGTCAAGCCAGCTAGCCTTCGAACTGCATTTGTTATACAAATGCATAGTAGATCAATTCTACTTCATTCTATCTCCGGGTTTTGTTTATGAATTAAACAATCGATCTGCAAACGTTCTAATTTCCCTAAGTGGTGGCTCTAGTAACCTCCTTAGATCAGCCCCTGTGATTTACATTTACTAAACATCACTTACTCGGCCTAAATCCCTGAACTAAATTGCAAATTGTGAGCAAGAATTGGTTAAAAGTCTCACACTGGTACCATTGCACCCTCCCTTCAAGGAAATCTGTATGCGTCACACTTCTCGTGTGCAATAGGTGCGTTGCATACTTATTTCCCTGTGTGACAGGTGCGATGGTCAGGGAAGGTTAACTTTACCTTCAAACTTTGGTTTTGTCTTCACTATTTTCAGTTCTATTTAGGAGTTTTGTTGTTTGTGGTCAGTATATCTCTGTGAAAACCCCTTTCTCTTACATCATTCCGCCTCTATTGTGCAAAGATCTGTAAGTGTTTTTATGTATTGTACACCATTTTCAGTTCTCTTTTGCAAAGAAGTAGCGTAGTCGAACTGTCGTTTCTTAATATGAAAGTGTGCTAAGTGTCGTTTTCATTTATAGAAGAGAATCCCATTGTTCTTGATAGTTGATTATACTATTACTATTGTATATGATTTGAATTAGTAGCTTTTAAAGTGCCGAAAAACAGTTTTCATTTCAAAATCGCAAAGTGTCGCCCTTACCTTCACTTCATTTTGAAAATAAATTTGTTGAGTATTGTTGCTTTGAAAATAATTCAGATTTTCACTTAGCTTTCTTATCGTCATTCATACATTAAGAAGGCTAAAAACAAATACATGCATGTGCATTTGCACTTAGACTTCTTGGTTTGATTTAGGATAGTGCATTTAGTGTGTGCTTTGTGCTCTTTGTTGAAAAACTCTCAACTTTCTATCCTTAGTAGCTAGGATTTTCATTGCCAAAAGAAGATTAAATAGTCGTTTATCATCTTAGACTACATTTTAGGAATTGTATACACATCACGCGGTGAACCTGAAAGGCAAATTTTTAAACAAGATCAATTATAAAATAAATTTAATGAATCTATTGGTAACTATTGTTTTCATTGTTGGTTGGGTGATTCCTCCACTCTGAGGTGGCAAGTGCCAGTACGAACTTGTGCTCCCACGTACCGTCGAGTATATATTGGGAGACCACAATAGACTACATCCTTTATCCTTAGGAAGCCGTGTCTGCTGCCCTATTGATCGCAATGCACTGAACACAGCATTTGGGAAGATTGACTGTCGTACCATAAAAAGTATCCTGCAGTTTTGCGATTGGTTTGGTAATCCCCTCTGCCTAGATTTCTAGAGAAGTCTATTTTGCTCCTTTTCAGACTCCTTAAAAGAAAAGGTCCATCTGAGAACTTGTCACTTTAGGCTCAATAAAAATCGAAGGTGACTAGAGTCATCTTTTGTTTTTTCTCGACTCTTTAAAATTGAAAAAACAGGTTGTGTCAAAGCATCTAAAATTTATTTTAATTGGAATAACATCACAAGTTCCCTCATTGGTCTTTAGGTTGAGAAAATGGAGTCTGCCAACCAAGGATTTCCCCTTGGAGGAAATCCTAGTCCTTTCTTCTCTTGGGGAGATGTTGGTGCACCCCATATGGCCACGTTGTCACTTCTAGGGTTGACGATTGGTTTGCCCGTATGGCTTTTCTCTACCTCTGTCGTTCAGAATACCGTAATTCCTAAACAATCAAGTCAGCAATTAGATGATACTAGAGTTTCCCCCCAACCTTCTACTTCGTCTGTTTCTCCCTCCCCTCCTTCCTCTTCGCTTGATAAAGCTGGTAAAGCACAAGATCTAATAACGGAGAAGAAGAAGAAGCAGAAAGAGAAAAAAGAAGAGAAGAAGAAGGAACCAAAAGCGAAAGGGGGCAACCAGGCATCGTCTAGCGAAAATCCTCACACCACACCGTATAAACCTAAATCTCCATGTGTCATTTGCAATGGAGACCACTATCACTGAGATTGTCCCTGCATCCCTCGGATCTTAAGGGACTGGTCTCCTCGTTTACACAATCTGGTGTCGTCAACCTCTAATGATCATGTTGAAAGCACACCATCAACCAGTGAAGGTGAAGTATTTGGACAAAAAAGGAATCACAAATTTCCTTGTAAAGTGTGTGAAGGAAATCATGCCGTCCACCATTGTCCCTTCCTTGACGAAGCTAAAAGAGTTTTGGATGACCGTCCTGCTTCACCGCTACGGCTCCCTCCTGGATATAAAAAACTCTTGCCAAGTCCTTCACTGGTTGAAAATCTGGTTGGCACGCCATTGTGGTTGGCCGAAACATCTATCATTGAAAATGAACCCTCTGAATCCATACCAGAAGAAAGTCAAAAGGTCGAGGCAGCAGTTGACCTAGTCTTGCCTTCAGAATGTTCATCTTCAAATGATACCATCACTGAAGAGAAAGAGAATGACACCATTCAAATTATTTTCGTAAACACAGACTCCGATGAACTTGGGGGTAGTCTACCCGTTCCTTTATCGCAGGAAGGAAGTTCATCAGAGTCATATCCGGTCGTCTATTCGGTCCCACCTCCAAGCAACCTAGTGTTCCTTTGACGGAATCTACTAGCAACCCTGTTTATAGCTAGTGTACCATTCGAATCATTGTAAAAAAGCTTACAGAATGGTCATGGTTGGTACCATCATAGAGAAGGGGCTTTTGGAGTATCCTTTCCTAATACTTGAAAGCGCTTGGTTTCACCCACACTTTTGCCTGAATGAGAATCTGATAAGCCTTTGACAAAGGAACCAGTCGACCGTTAAGGAGACTCCAAGGTGTCCATGAACTTTGAGAAGGAAACATTCACATGATGAAGTAGTCCAAGGACCCCCTAGATATAAATCTACTTCTTGGCGTGACTAGATTTATTGCATGGGAGTCGTCGTCTCCCATTCTTTAGAGGAATGTGTTTCCCGCACGAACGCAAAAATGGTCAAGCTCGTAGACCAAACTGTCATTCCCCGGTTACACATTGCAAATAGTCAAATCCCATCCCTAAATGGTTTTCATGCAAGAATGTCTCATCGATCTCCAGTCTGTCCACCTGATGAGCGCGAGTGATTCAAGAGGATGTGACTGAAACCTAGGGGGCATGCACCCTGGTCTGTTTCGGCAGGAAAACCTTGGGTATAGAGTAGGTTTCCGTGGACGATATATGACTAGTTTGACACACCCGCCCTCACAGGAAAATGGGATTAGACTGGAATAATATTCCCTCATCAAAGTTATGCGAGTAGAGGCGACTGCACCACTCACCTTTGTCTATTTCGGTAGACATTGCCAAGGAAGCATTTTGTCTGCAACGCGGATGGAGAGTTTTCATGTTAACCTGGAAATTTTTCACTATACTTGAGGGCATGCAAGTGAAGAGCGACCATTTATTTTTTAAATTTGTAGGTCCTCTAACCCTTTAAACTCGTAAGGCTGGTCGTTTCCTAGCTTGCATAAAGAAAGGATCTGGGGCAAAACTTCAAAAAGGTGCAAGCCCCATAAAAAATGGCACATTAAATGAGACATCCTTATTATATGACTGACGAGTAGTGTTACCGCAGGGTTCAAGCTCGTTTAAAAATAAACCCGCAACGAGTAGTTTTAATGCAGAATTCAAGCTCGTTAAAAAATAAACATAAGCAATGAGAAAATGTTCCCCCAAAGTTTAAGCTCATTAAAAAATGAACCAATTTTCTAGTAAATAACCATTGTGAATGCCTTACCATCAGCTTTTGAGCCTTGGTCGTGTTCTCATCATCACCTCCACTCTGTTTTTTAGCCGATCATTCACCTCCATTTGATTGTTTACCCTTTCAAGGAACATTTGTGAAGAGTGATTCTATTAGCCATCCTTGTGACACTGCCGTGATTGGAAAATTCCAAACCTTACCTGGAATCTTCTGCTACCCGAAATCATCACTTGTTCCTCGAAAAACAAGTCTCCTTTAAGCTCTTTTCAACTGACTCGTAAAATATGAAAAGATTGTCGAGAGATTAGCCTCTCCAGCTTGTTAAAGTCATCAGAAGTTCTATCCCTCCTCTAGATTTTAATCTTTTTGGACATGAGGGATTATTACATAAAAAGATCGAGCACTTGTCTTGTTCGTCTCATTAAAACTATCAAAAATTCATCCCTTTCGTATTATTTTACGCGTTTTCAGACTTAAGGGATTATATGACGAAAAAGAACCTTTGGAGTTTCCTTTCCATCCCTTTCAGACTCTCTAAAATTGAAAAGGACCGAGTTATCTTTGTCGTTAAACTCGTTAAAACTGAATAGCGACAAGCTCGTCCAAATGGACGAGAACGAGTTTCATTGTCGCTAGGCTCGTTAAAATATAGCGACAGGTTCACCCGAAGGGTGGATTATAGAACAAGCATATGTTATCCTCCTCAAGCTTGACAAAAATAAAGAGGTACTGGTTAGCAATGACTGGGGAAAATTGGGAAGAAAACTTGAAGAAACTTTATTGGTGGCAAGTCGCTCTTGAACATAACACTTTCTTTCCGCATCCAAGCCAGGTTAGGTTGTTCCGTTCACTGGTCATATCACCATTGGTCCATCACACCATCCATATTTGGGGTTAACGCTACCAATCCATCGTCAGTGTCACTGATATGTTCAATAGAAGTCATTCAGAGAATTCACCTGTGTCTCACCCGCTGCAATACATTCACGCTCCATTCTTTTCATGACCGCCACCCTGAACCCTGTATCGTCAGATCGTTTTTCACCTCCAAAATCATTTTCTTCGCTCCATGTCATAGATGTGGGATTCATTAAGGCCCTCCTACGACGGGTCACTTCTTGTCGACATCAGCTCATTATCTGAGAAGTCGACCTAGGAACAACCCTTTCAGTACTTTGAAGCTTGCATGCCTCAATGGTAAGTTTCTCACTTTCGGCGACAGGTTTATATTAATGGCCTTTGACCGAGAGATTTTGCGTGGTGTTTAACACCAAGTCCTTCTTCACACCGTGCGAATTGTACTGTAGTATCGTGAGGGTCATTGTCATTATTGGTGATTCCTCTCGCGCCTGTTAACAGCTTACATCACTGGCTGGTAATCAGGCGATGTCTTTCCATGTTCGACTCCAGAACATTTTTCACATGGATCGACTTGTACTCCGAGTGAAGATTGAACGAGTTTTGAAGACCCCGGATCTAGTTTCATCCATCCGGGCTGCGATGTATTCAGGAATATAAAGACATCAAATGTACATCATTGTCGAATAGATGATCATCCAAATCAAAGGGTGATGAGTCTGAATCATCAGTCTACCACACAGACGATTGTCTGTCCTATGTACATGAAA
This sequence comes from Pinus taeda, assembly GCA_000404065.3. NCBI lineage: Eukaryota > Viridiplantae > Streptophyta > Pinopsida > Pinales > Pinaceae > Pinus > Pinus taeda. The sequence goes on from APFE031593123.1 coordinate 105,973, forward strand.
ATGAATTTATAAAGATGAGCATGGGAATGCCCGCCTCAGCTAGAACATGAAAAATGTTATGAAGATAATGTATTGTATTGTATCTTATTACAGGTCGCCTCCCAGCTTGAAAAAACTTCGGATCCTCATGGTAAAACATTTCACCCAACATCAAAAGATTAACGAGCTCATGCTTTAGGGGGCAACTGTTATAGGCATTTTTGGGCACTACAACCCCAATCATAAATGTCCATAAACTAAGGGCTCCTAAGTCCCTAAAAGTGTTGCTTCACTATCTAAAGGAACAAGGTCAACTGATTACATAATCTCCCAGAAGTTCTCCACTAAAACCTGCTCAGAAATGGTCAAAACTGGACCATACTGAATACCCAGTGCAGAGGGTGCGATGCATATAACCTTCCCAGTGCAAAGGGTGTGATGCATATTGAATGGCCCCTCTGTAGGGTGTGATGGTCGGGAATGGACAAATGGCAGAGACAGTTCGCGAGGTGCAAGATCATGGAATCTTCCATAAGCTTCCCCTCTGACACTTGCCTCTCTGTTTTCGACCAGGGATGAGTAAGAGATCATCAATATCCTAGTGGAATCAAGAAATATCAGAGAGAAGACACTAATCAAAACCCCAGAATATGACTCACCCCCCTACAATCATGTATATATGGATCCCTCATCATAGAGATCTAGAGGCTGGAATCTTGTATCTTGTAGAGAAGTGTTGTTGGTTTTCTGGTGAAACTTCATAGTGTTGGGTGATCTAAGCTTTACTTGAGGTGAAGAAGGGCTTTCTTGCTGAGGGATGATGTTGGGTCAGAACTATTGGTTGTAATCCTCTTGCTATTCTTGATATTAATAAATCTATTCAAGTTTTTCTCCATATTCTTGTATGTTTGATTATATATGCATTTGTATGGTTAACACATATCTGGTCCTGTGTTATTTATGAATATAGATCCCAGTAACAGGAAGTCTTTGACAACCTTCTAACCTATCATGATAAGCCTTGTGGAGGTCACTTTGCATCCAAAAGAACAACATTCAAGGTACTACAAGTTGGTTATTATTGGTTCACTCTTCACCAAGAAGTGAGGAGGTATACTAGTCAGTGTGACCAGTGCCAAAGGATGGGGAAACCTACCCCAAGGGATGAAATTCTTCTGCAACCTCAAGTGACTTTCGCACCATTTGACAAGTGGTGCATGAATTTCATTGGTACCATTGACCCTCCATCCAAGAAAAATCAGTATATCATTGTGTGGACTGACTATTTAACCAAGTGGGCTGAAGCCAAGGCCATCAAAGAAACAACAAAAGAAAAAGTGGTTGAATTCTTAAGGGAAAATGTATTTTGTAAGTTTGGGTACCCTAGAGAATTGGTCAGTGATTAAGGGAGTCAATTTACATCTCACATGATTGAAAATTTGTTAAGCTGACACAAGATAAACCACAAAACATCCACTCCTTACCACTCACAAGATAATGGGCAAGTGTAGGTAACCAATAGAGAACTGGAAGGAATTTTGGCCAAGGTGATTAGAAACAACAGAAAGGATTGGGCAGATAGATTAGCTGAGGCCGCTTGGGCCTATAATACAACTTGGAAGACCACCACTGGATTCACTCCTTATGAGCTGGTCTATGGGAAGAAAACCTCTTTTGAGGCACCCAAGGTAGGCAACTAGGATGAAAACCTCCCTGGAGGCAGACTAGTTGTTTTCAGAAAAAGAGAAAAGAGAAAAAAAAAGGGTAATTTTTTTGGAAATGTTGTTTCCAGGTCATAAAAAGGAGAAGAATCTCAGCTTAAGAGGAACAAAAGGACCTACAAAATCCATATTTTAATCCCTCCATCAGATATTCTTCATTACTTAATCCATTCTTCCATTTATGAACTCCTCGAGCTCAGATTATACAGGTTCGGTGCTTTCTCCAGGAATCCCTGTAATCCTACAGGATTCCCTGAAAACCTACAGGAGTTTCCTATAGGAATTACTAAGGCCTTGAAATCCCAAGAAAAGTGATCTTAGAGCAAGGGAATGACAAGTCTATGTCTGAAAAAAAATAAAAATTAAAATAAAAATTAAAAAAAATAAAAAAATAAACATCACCATGCATTCCATCACTATGTTACCCCTGCATCTTGTTATCACCAAAATAGGAGTTTACATTCTTCCTAATCATGGTCTTAGATGAGTGTCAAGTCACCCTATGTTTTAATGGGTAGGTGATAGGTTAGGAGTCTCATGAGTCTCATTTCCATCACTAAATAAATTCCATCAGCATTGTCTAACCTCTTATGGATCCCACATCATGTTTAAAGTTTCATGTGCCTGGTCATTTCAAAAATTTGAACATGCTACGAAACTATCTAGGCATTTTCATAGTGCAAAGTCCTAAAATTAAACTACATGTGCTTCGAAATCACTTAAGCAGCTTTTTTCAGCAAAACAATTGTTTGAAGTAGTCAACTTTCAGGAGGTTTTCTAAGCAACTGAAAGTATATTTTTGAAAACTAAAAGAGGTTCTTCTTCCCAACATACTTATCTACAAAAACCTCTTTTTTTTTCTTCAAATTTATTATGATGTGGGAGAAACTTATGAATCAAATTGCGCTATGAAACTACTGTAGGAGCAGTTTTTCAGAAATCAAACTTTTCCAGTTTACACCTGATATTCAAAGATATTTTTTGGGTAGTATGAAAGGTATTGCAAAAAACAAAGAGAGTTTTTTGTTCAGCACCGAGTGGTTGACAAAATCCTCCTTCAATTTTTCAAAATACATTTTTTATGAGGAGATAAAAGCTCTGTCCCAACACCTATTTTTCAGCCAGAACAGAGCAGAGGATAGTTTCCTAGTTTTTAGGGAAGATGAAAGAGAAGCTATTGAAGGGCAGCAGGAGGGTTATGGACATCATCAAGATCGAAGTTAAGGAGGAGCACCTGTCAAATATCAAATTTAATTCATATTTTATGTTGCTACTATCATAAAAGGAGTTGTACTCCTAATTGTATTAGGACTCTAGGATTGTTAGTTAACTGTCTCTTGTAACTAATAGTCTGTTTTAGGTATGAGTAGGTGTCAGGTCAAGAAAATTCGAATTCCCCTCTTGTTTGAGGAATGAATCCAATATTTTAATGATGACTCTATATAGAGCAAGATGCTAATGCACCAAGGGTTGGAAATTTTCAAAAGAAACAGTCATATTGTGTCAATGTGGGAGACTGTGTTTTTTATGTTAATACAGGAATCTTTTGCTTCACTACTCAGGATTCAGAAGAGAGTTTTAATGTTTGATTTTCTCATGGTTTCCTTTATTTACTCACTTGCAGTGGTATGAACACATGTTACATAGAATTCATTGGCAATGCTCTAACTTCATTCATGTGTTTATAGACTATGTTCCTTACATTATTTCTCTACTCTGCTGATATATTAAGACTCTTTATGCCCTGACTTCCATGTTAAGCTAATATTCCTGTGATACTAAAACATATTCTGAATCGATAAGCCCAATGGATGTTTATTGATTATGTTCAAATATTATACTTTTTCACTTGTTTTTCCATAAAGTTATCCATCTAATCTTTAAACTAAAATCTTTAACCTAGTGAGAGAACCCTCTCAGGTTGAGGAGGCTAATCCTCGTCCAAAAGTTTGGTTTGAAATAGTTACTCAAAGTCTTCCTGATCAGTAGCCTATTAGGGTCTGGTTTTGTGATAACACATCCATCCAATAATTGAATTCAACAACAACAACAAAAATATATGCAGTTTAAAAAAAAAAGAAGCAAAAAACAAATAGAAGAGGGAGAGAAGGAGGACAGAGGGACAATACTTGAAGACCACAAATTGCACCTACCATTCACTACAACCCTTATGTACTCATGTCAACAACCCTCATGCTCCAGAAGTGAGAAAAAGTATGAAATTTTAGGGGAGAGGCAGCTACAGGACATCCTGTAGGTTTCTAGTAGGAAATCCTATAGTAGCCTATCCCACAATGGAAACTTCCCAAGAGAATCCATCTTCAGCACAAAGATTCCAAGGTTGATGAAGCTCCTCCAAAGCTCAGCAACAACAACAAGATCACTAGCATCAATCTCCAACACCTTCACATCAAAAGAAATAAGAATCAAAAGAGGCCAATACAAAGAAGGATATGCAGCAAATACACAGCACAGAGACATCATTCTCCAGCATGCATCATCATCAAATCATCTTACCCATAGGTATGTCATCTCACACATGCTCTCTCGTCAGTACGATATGATCAAAACTATAGGATTATGTTAGAGTTGGTTTTATAAGCCAAGGTGGCTAGTTAACTTGGCCACCTTTGGCCAGTCGATGAGGAGAAAACAGTTAGACCACTCCACACGTGGCAGCAGTCAAATGAGAAGAAAAGGTATATAAGGCCAAAAATGGTTAAGATATGGAGAAACGAAGTGGGATATGATTACAAGGTGAGGTGGAATGATGGACTAATAGTGGAACAAATGGTCCAAAAGGAGGTGATCGTACTTAGACAGCCAACACACCATCCCACATGATCATCCATATAAGGAAATAAAACATTTATTCCCATGCAAAGAGAGCATTAGCAATCTCGGGAATTCATCAGAAAAAGGTTTATCTCGGCCTTCTTGAACCAACACCTATAGGAGATAGTTAGCATTTTTGCAGCGCAAGAGACCTACAGGATCCTACAGGAAAACCTATAGGATCCTACGGGAAAACATATAGGATACAGAGTAGTCAATCTACATGATTATCAGTGGGCACTAAAGGGAGGAGAAATCAAAGGTTGTCCTCAACAAAATGTAACAAGTAAGGTAGGAGCTATGCCTTCCATGTTTTCCAGTTAAAAAGAAGAAAATTCCTCATTTGATTAAGGATAATGCAGTCTAAGAGAATTTTATTGCAAAGTTAACACTCCATCCTCTCTCACTTGACAGAATTCTTGAATTATATCAGTCCAAGCCTCCACAATTACTAGGGAAAGATGGCAGGAAGTTTTAACAAGAGAGAACCCACAAACACAGTAAGGATCCACCAACATCCTCCTGTAGTAGAAATTTTCACAAGGCACCAATGGATGGGGTTCTTTGAGAGGATGGGAGGATATGATGATGAGGTGACCAGAGACTTTTCCCTCTCACTCATACCCCTCACTTGGACCCATGCCATTGTTGTGGTAAAAGGCCTATCAGTGGAAATCACCCCTGAAGTTATAAGCATAATCACTACACTCCCTTTAGGGGTACCTTGGAGAAAACAAGATAAGGGTAACAACACCCTTGCAATGAACAAATTATTTTTGGAAGGGGAGGATCCAATGGAAGACAAAAATGGGGTCAAAAGAATAAGCATTCCATACCCTTGGAATGAAGTTAGTTACCACCTCATTAAATACATATCATGTGAAGGGAGATGTAGTGTGGTGTATGGATACCACTTCAGACTCCTCCAAGAATTGAGATTTGGAGCAAACACACCTCCTCAAAACAAATTAAGTATACCCTACTTTCTCCTTCAATCAATGATAGACATGAGCATCAAAGTGCAGGAGAGAAAACATCAACAACTAGCCCATCATGGGTTGATCAAACTCATCCTATATGATGCTCTACAAAACCTAAGACTCCCTATTACATGGACAACATTCTGAGACAAGTAGGTAGGAGGGGCAATTCAAGCTCTTGAGTATGACAAAAGCCCCACTGCTAGTGAGAGGGAAAAAGAAACAAAAGAAGAAAATGAAGAGGAAACATAAGAGGAAAAAGAGGAAGAAAATGAGGAGGAGAATGAAGAGATAGAAGAAGAAAAAAAAGAAGAGATAGATGAGCAAAGTGAGGAACTAGAGGAAGAAGAGAAAGAGAAAGATAAGAATGAGAAGGAGAATGGAAAAGAGCAAACAAAACAAAACGAAGAACAGAGGCCTATAGTTTAAGGTAAAGAATGGGAAGAATCACCAAGGGTATCTCCAGAACCCACTAAGAAAGAGGCAGCAACTGCTCTTACTGCCCTAAGTACACCTATCAAGTCAAATGGGAAGAGGCAAAGACAAACCCCATTGTACTTTAGGACAAGAAAGAGCACAAGGATTAGGAAAGGAAGGCCTCAAAGCCCCACAAAAACTCCAATTATCATTGAGGATTCACCAAAGAAATAAGAAAAGGCAGCCCCTCTAAAGAAAATTCAAGGTGAAGGATCATCAGGACAAGCCTCTCCCAAATCTCCCATCACCTATGTTAGGAGGCTTGTCACAAGGTCAGCCTCATCAAGAGGAAAAGGTATCCTATAGGAGACACAGGAAGACCTATAGGAAGTAGAGGCCATCCTATAGGAAACTTTTTCAAACCTCTAGGATGTATAGAAAAGGGACCAAGAAGGTATCACTCCACAAGAAACAAAGGAAGAAGACCAAGAACTGAGGTTACCTAGTCCATAGCCCAACCTCAGTTCCTACTACAGATTCACTGAAGGAGGTAGGGTAATCCCACAAAATTTTTCCATTCCCTTATTCTTTGAGCATGAAAGAGAGAGGGCAAGGACACATAGGTGGATACAAATTTCCAAATCAAAAGGAGTGGAGGATGTAGGCCACATGGAGGAAAAATTGAAAGAGATGGGCAGAGAACTGAGAAGCATAAGGGACAGAGAGTCAATGATGAAATCTCAGATAGAAGCAGAGAATGCATGGCTAATATGACAGCTACAAGAAAGGGAAATCCAGTTGGAAACTATGGCCAGTTTATCCTTGGAGGCAATTCAGTGTAGGATGCCAACAAATTATTATGCCTTGTATCTCAAGGAACAATGGATACAATTCTAAATCAAGACTTTAGCACAAAGAGGCACTATTCCCTTCTAGGACTATAGACAATTCACTGATCTTTGTGATCAAATCACCTTGGAAGATAGAGAAAAAATGTCTGAGTTTTACATACACAACTTGGCCTTGACAAAATTGAATGTGTAGGACCCAGATTCAAAACTAGGAAACTTTCAATTGATGGCCTTAGCATCATGGATGAATCATGAGGAGGAAAGAGCTATGGAGATGAAAAAAGTAATAAAAGAGAAGAGACAGAATCCCTCATGATTAGAGCTAAACAATCTAATCCAATGGTTGTCATAAGTACCCACGACCTCATTGAAAATGATCCTAAGCCTGGACCTAGGTACCTTGCTACACAAGAGCAAGCAATCACACACTTTGGAGACGTGTTCAAATTGCTAGGAGATGACAGCATGCAAGCTTGCCAAAGGAGTTGGAACACCTTGCCTCATAGCCTAAAAATTAGAGAATACCATTCTCCTCAGAGAATGAGAGAGGCACTAAATAGAACACCCATGTATAAGCATGCTCTACAATGACTCAAAATCAATTGGATTGGCTTAAGACTCGGTCCACCACTCCTTTTAGGAATGCGGGAAGGGAGGAGAGAAGAAGAAGAAAGAAAGTAGTGGGAAGAGATAGAGAGGAAGGCAAGATTTTATTCACTGGAAGAGGAAACTACAGTAGAATCATGGGATGTCAGAGAGGCCACCAGAGCATTGAAGGACATGGATATAGATTAAGTTTCTTAGAGGATGAGCAACACTTTCAGTAGGGGGTGATTATGAGCCTCATCATTGGGTAACTATATGGACCTTAATACACCTCCAATCTTACTAAAATCGACTCTTCTCATAATTCCTTACATGTTTTAATTATATTTTTCTTAATGAGATGAGTAAAAGTAAGATGTTATGTCTAGTGGTCTAATGTGCATTTATTGCAGGTTTTTGGGAGAAATCCATGGAAATTTTGGCTAATTAAGATGCAGGAGATAGAATGAGACAAGAAGGTGATATTATAGGTGATGGATCTTCCTAATTAAAACCTCACTCATTCAAATATCCCTCAATCAAATCACACTATCTCGAAGTTCCAAGCAGTCGAGTCATGGAGATCATGGGCAACTGAGCCAGTGACATTTAAGAACCACTTTATATTGAGTTTGGGAGCCAAGCCTCCCTATGTTTAAGTAAGTTTTTGGAGACTTCATTTGTTTAAATAAGGAGGCATAGAGCCTCATTAGGATTCATATTTTTTTATGTAAGAGAACTAAGTATTTTCGAGTTAAAGGATTATGGAAAAACACTGCTATCTAATTTTTATATGATAATGAGAATGAGCATTTCATTGATCTAGCACTAAGTTGACTCAGAGATCTGAAGCTATTGGGTTAGGGCCCAACCCTAGTAGCATAGGTTCCTCTTATTGTACTTGTATGCTTAGCTTATTTCATAGATTAATTGTTGAATTGATTTAGGCATTGTTTCATTGAAAGTAGTGGTGAATTTGATTAGTTTGCTTCCATTTGTGCATAGATTTAGCAATAGATTTAGAGAGATAAAGGAATATCAAAAAGGATCATAGTATGTGGATTTGGCCTCACTCCTCCCTTTGGGGGCCATGGTTTGACGAAAAGCTCCTATTCAGCCCCAAAAAGACAGAATTCTGATTTCTTATGGAATTTGGGGTTTTCTACTAATTAGACCAACATCTTTTTAGTTTTCAAGAATAGGTTTCAGTTGTTCTTTCTGATATCTCCATATTTGTAGATCTCATGGTGTTTCACAGTATTCTACAAGTATTTCCATGCATGAACTAGGCAACTAAATAATGGAATTCTATTTTCTTATGTTGACTGGGTATATTTCTTGTTTGACATTATCCATCGATAAATCCCAGTGATGTATGTATTATAGGAGTTTCAATAGTGTAGGAAGATCTCACGTCAGTAGCACCAGCCTAATGTCATTCATCCATGATCATAAATAGCCAGCAATTCCATCAACCAATTCAATCATTTCCTAAGAACAACTTTCCAGGTCTTTTGAGAAAATTCAACCATCTCACAAACTTTGATTTGAGCTCTAAGGAAGTCCTAGCCACTCCCTTCCTTATTTCTTCCATCATTCACCTTCCCTAAGCCTTATACCACCTTCCAAACCCTTCCGTATTCTTTCGTCCGAATACTGTAGGAATAGAGGGGATCCTATAAGTGCATTAGGACATCCTGTAGGATGGCCTGTAGTGGCCTGTTTTGAGGCTGATATGAAGAAAATGCATATAGAAAGTTAGGAGAAGACCCCATTTTTCCTCCTAAGCCATCTAACCCTTCACAACCATCTCTAACCCACCTACCATACCACCAAGAATATTTAGCATTCACATTTTCACAAAAAAGGACAAAAGGAGAAAAGAGTTATTGTGTTTATTCATATGCACAACAGTAAAGTGTTTGATTATCTTAGATTGCATGCCTAGAATAGTTAGGATTACACACATGTTAGCTTAGAATTATTCTGAAGCAAGATCTCTTAACAAATAGTTACATCAGTGGTGTGTTTAAAGAATTTATTTCAGTCTTTCATTACTGCAGTAAACAATATTTCAATTCTCTCAATTAAGGTAAAATTCCCCTCTCTTCATTGGTAATCAAACTTCTTATAAATCAATAGAAAGATGGTTTGAGAAACCATAGTGTTCTATGACCAGCTCAATAGTGACAAAGAGTGGACCCATTTCATCTACTTGTGTATACAACATGGTCACCTCCAAGTTTGTACAAACCTAGGGTTGATAAAGTAAAGTTGGTAGCCCAGGAGTTATAGCATTCTTGCTGCGATACTAGTGCTCATCAGTAAGCCCATCCACTTCACAACCTCCACTGCAATGAGGTTATTTTGTCTCCCGTTGGAAAGACTGAATTGTAGTGGGGAACCCTTTACCCACATCTGGGAGTGGAAGAGACGCTCCTCCTCCTTTGGATCTTCAGGTTCCTCCTTCTAGATCCTTGTGGTGACAACGGTGGCATTGGGATCCGTATCAATAATATGCTTGCCTTTGTCATTCCCCTTGTCGGGTTTTGACTCAGATTTAGAACATGCATCTGATTCTGAAGCCTTCAACTCAGCCACCAATCACTAATTGGCCCAACACTCACATGTGTTATGGGTGGAGCTCTTATGGAACTCACACTGCTTTCCCTTGTCCTTCTTCGGCTTCACAGTTGTTGGGCCTCAGTTTTCTCTCATTTTTCACTCAAAATCTCTCATGCTACTATTTTATTAAATAATTATTGTTGCAAGTATTTGTTACTTCTTTTGTTTTAACGGGATTAAAATACCATTAATGGAAGTTTAATAAAGGTTTGTATGTTGTAGGTTAAAGTTGATTTGATCATGTTTTGAACCTACACTTACCTGCCTACACTGTGCAATGGATTCCTGTACCAATTGAGTTCTGAAAGTGTGCCTACACCAGTGCAAGTTTTATAGCGTGCCTGCACCAATGCAAGTTTTACAGTGTGCCTCCACCAATTTGGAGCTTTCATACATTGACACATTTCTGGGAGAATCTGAAAGAGGTTTATGACAAAAATTTCATTTGAACACTTCCACAATTGCCAAGACACACCCAGTTCAACAGATTTATATTTAGATAATAATTAATGCTACAACCCCAAATTCGCAGCAGTTTCCAAACTGCCAATGTCTGCCTCTTTTTCTGTGCACGTGAAGGCAAATGAAGAAATTCTAGAACATGGGTTTTGGTCCCAGTATAGAAAATTGACAAAGCCTCAAACTGATTTCTAAAATTCGTAATGGTCTAAAAGTTACATAACAGTCTTTGAGGTAGTTTTTTTAAAATACATTGTTTTTCCTGAATCTTAGCATCTCAAATTTCAAACAATCATTTTTGGGCAAGATTTCTGAGGTAATGGATCTGAAACAGAAAATTATAAGAGAGGTTATTATTGAAAATAAAACAATCTAGATTTCCTCCAAACCGTTCTCCGAAATTCGTAATGGTTAAGGAGATACATAGAATTCTTTGGAGGTATTTTGTTAAAAATACCAACTTTTCCAGAATTCTAGAAAATGCCCAGATTTGGGAAATTCATGGCAAATATCCATTATTTCAATAGGGAAATGGTTGTACTAATATTCTATTAATGATTATTAGTTGGGATTCAATCCCGGTGATGTTTGCAAAGGATTGGCTTGGTTTATGCCAAGTTTGGAATGTAAAAAGATTATAAAAGAAGAGTTATGTCTCCAAGCCTAGCTAATCAATTTAGTCAATCAATTAAGTATAGGGTAGAAGCACGCGCATGCAGGCATAGAGAAGAAGGGAGGAGAGGTTGTTCCAATGTAGCAGCACATGGATTTTAGTGTGGAATGCTTCTCTGAATTGTTGGGATTAGCCGATGTCTGCATTATGTAAAAAACTGTGTTTTTTTAATTAATTGAAGCAATTTTAATTCATGCTTTGTCTATTCATTCATTGCATCTTAATGAATCTAATTGTTGTGTGAACCAAGTTAATAGAGGGTGTGAGCTGGTTGGGTTGGCCACCAGACCAGCTCGACACTGCTCTCATCTTTTAGATCCAATAGCATTTAGATTATTAATTGTTGTCTATATTTTACAGTTTATTTCTGCCTTTAATTTCTAGTTCTAAAATTAATTTGATTTGTTGCATATTGTTTCCTTATAAACTATTTAATTTGTTGCATCACTAATTACATTTGCACCTGAAATATTTTAAACAAACACCATGTCCTTCTAGAATCCACAAGATCAGCTCTGCCTTATGAGATCTAACTCTAATTTTGTAAATTATTCTAGATCTATTAATTTATATATGAAGTTGTGATTTTTACATTTGCTGAGCCGATATTGGTAAATAAGGAAAATACACTATGTTTGAATTGATAAATGCTTAATTAATATTATGTTTTCCTTTAACTTCTGGATTGTTCTTACACATAATTAAGTGCAAGCATATTTTCTGCTTGCACCAGTGCAAGAAGAATGTTACACATAATTATTGCATGCAGATTGTTACACAGAATTAATACAGGCAGAATCAGTGCAAGCAAAATAGTTTGAATTGCTTTTGAATTTATTCCAGCATTTACAGTCTTTTCGTTACTGTGCCAACACCACTTGATTTCCAGTTCTGATTTCCCTTCTATTTACTTGCAATTAGAATTTCCTTTTGCATTGATTGCTTTTACTTTCTTGCATGCTTTTAATTGTTTTGATTGGTGTTTCTCGAACTAGTGCAGGATTGGTGTTTCTCGCACTAGTGCAGGATTACATTTATTTTCAATATTAATTGCAAGATAGACTAGAATTTGTTTTGCAGGTTACCAAGGAATCTCTCTGGCATTTCCAGTGCTATGTCTCGAAGTTCACAAACTCTTTAGATTGATAAATTAAATGTTGGTACATTTATAGACCCTATACTGCACCCAACAACAGTTTTTTCCTTTTCTTGCTACCTTGGCAGGTTGTCCTAGGCCATCCCACCTTGGATTTGTCCTTTATTTTGTATTTTTGGGGCACCTTTCCGTTGCTTCGGATTTAGAGATCCAAAGTCTCACTTCTTCTATCTAAACTTCTACTCGATCTTGACGGCATATCAGTACGTCATGCCGAGTGAAGAGATGTCTAGGAAATCCATCTTGTCTTGGATGTATCTATGTAGGCAGTCACGGTGCTTGAGTACCAAATGTTTCTCAGAATCCTTGATACCAAACTTCATGCAAAGGGTATGAAAAAAATTGGTGAAATTTGGCACATCTTGGTCCCTTCCCTACAACAGCACCATCCACTTTATGTATTTGTCCTCGTCGCTCCCGAGACGATAGTAATTCCCCTTGATGGTGTCCCAGAATGAATTCCAAGTGGGAGTGACTGAAAACAGTCAGGTCATACTTTAATCCTTCTTCTCACAATAGGTTTCTCACCAGTCCTTGACGTGGGAGGCGGCTTTGAGAAGAGCAAAAGTAATCTTTTCTCATATGGAAAAATCATGAACAGAAAAATATCCTTCTAGCAGATTCAACCATTTATCTACTGTGTCTACATCTATTTGGCCCTCAAATATGGGAATGTCAAATTCTACTTGTACCTTAAAAAGTGTGTAGCCTCCAAAGTGGCTTTTGGATGTGGATGCGCTATCGATGGGCATCCGTTGAAGGATCTAGGCAAAGTTATCCATCATCACATTCCTTTGTTTCTCGAGGGCCTCCTCAAGAAATATTTTGACAGGATTTCCTGCTCCCTTGAATTTCTTTTCTTTCCCCATGGGGGGACCGTAAGGATTTAGGAGGCTGGTCTCACAAAGGTTCGGCCAGTTCGAGCCCTAAATTCTAATATCCCAACCTCGTTGGGGACATCCAAAGAAAAATAGAGAAAGAGCAAACTGCTCTGATACCATTGATCCCATTGATCCAAATTTAAACAAGAATGCAACAAATTACAGATATAACCATAAATACAGAGATGTAGCCTAAATAAAACCTCCTTTCATTAATATCAAATAATGAAATATGCTTACAAATAGAATGGAAATGAGACTAGCTCGGGCAATGGTAGCTTATATCTGAGAAGAGATGTGGCAACTACATGCCTCTGATTTTTTTCTTTTTCTTTTTCTTTTTTTTTTCAGGTGGTTCACGGACACCCACAGTCACTGGGGGGCTGCTACGTCCATGGAAATATCTGAGCTTGATCAAGGGTATCAATCCCCATGGCCAATAGCTAGGCCTAACCCCAAGGGCTTCAAGGAGAATTGACCATGTGACCTCCTGAATGGCAAGGCACTTATTTGACCAATTAAGCTAACCCTTGGGGTGTTCCTCTAAATTGACTTATAATGAGGCTCAAGGGAATTTTTATTATTGAAGAATAATAGACAACCTTAAACAACCAAAACCCTAACCCGAGGAGATGTAACACCAAGATTTTATGGGCCCCGTTGAGGTTAGTTGGGCAATAACCTTCCCGAGGTCGTAACCTGGTCATATTATCTCTGTTTAACATGCATGATACCTCATTGGAAAGATCTCTCTAAGGAATAAAACCAATGAAATAACCTAGAGGAATATTGCCAAAAAAACGTCTTTTAGGTCCTCAAAACATCTTCGGAAGTTCAAGACCCAAAAAACTGCCAAAAATAGTAAATTGTGCTACAATTAAGGAAACTAAAAAAATGAAAGAAATAATGTTTGGGGTCCAAGTGGAATAGGCTGGTGGCCACCAATATCCACCTAGATCATGGGGCCTCTCTAGGGTAACTTTAGGGGTGTTTCTTCTCCATCTCTAGCATCAAAATGTCATTCATTACTCTCTCCTCTAAATGTAATAGCATATTTTCTTCTTTGAGTTGAGGAGGAATACTGACAAGCTTTGGGAGTTGAAGTTATTTAACTACTAATAGGCTTCTTTACTCTATATTCAATTCTCTCTTAAGTATTGGTGGTTATTTTGGTAACTATATCATTAGTGGGTGTGGGATTCTCCTTCTCCTTTGATGGCTAGGTGTCACTTTCTCTGCTTTCTTCATCAATTTTGGTAAATAGATTTCCATATCTGACAAATCCTAGGTTTCTCAAAAATATTCCTTCAAGTTCGAATCCTTGAGAGGATTTTTCCTTAGAAAAATAAAGGATTTAGTAACTCAAATAATTATGCAAGGTGAGGAAATTATTCACAATAATCTATCCAATAGTAAGTGGCAGTTTTATAAACTATTTCTTTTTCTTTCTCTAAAATATAATTAACTAGGGGGTGATATTGTGTACAAACCTCAGTAACAAAGTATTTATCTAAAACAAACATGGTTAGTGATAGAGGTTTATCTTCATATTCATAAAATCTAATAAGATTATGGTCTTCTTTCTTTTCATGTATCCCATTTCCCCATAGAACTTTTCATCCTTCGATGATATTCTTTTGGGCTCCTTCCTGTTACTAGATGGTTGAATTCTTTGACTAACAAGTCCCAAACTTAGAAAAAATGGAATGGGGCCTTATGCCTCCACAAGATAGGATGTTTGAATTGCAATGGGTCTATGTAAAAATTCAAATTACTTCTGTGGGGTAGTTCATGGAATGAATTGCTAGAAACAATGGCCATTACTAAGTAGAACATTGTAAAGAATCTTCAAGTCTTATAGAAAATGACTATTTAAAAGGCAATTCCATTTCAAATGACTTCCACACAGGTCAAATATGACATCCTTATTGAAAGAAAAAAAAATTCTTACATAATTGACCTACATACATTGGTAGTAGTTTCATGTCCCATGACCTGGGAAAATAACCACGAGAAATATCTATAAGGATTACTAGTTATAAAGATATCAATTAAATAAATTTTGGATGGGACGTGTATAATGTGGTATGAAATATTGGTTTATATTCATCCCGCCACCCCGGGAGTCCCAAAAGGTGTCAACTTCAGATAAATTGAGTTGCTTAGTGGGTTTCAATAGCTTCAATATCTTAATGAAAAAAATATTGAATGGAATTGTATTCTTCTTCAGGTTGAGCTTAATGGTCTTGTTCTTGGCATCAAATTGATGGGAACACCAGTAAACTATTTCCTTCAAGTCAAACACTTATGGGATGCATCAAACTTAGCCAAACCTGTACTCCAAATCTTGTTATTTGGGTTTTCCTCTAGAGCCAAATTTAAATAACATTGATATGTAGTTGATCAATGGAAGTTTTTTTTCTTATGAACCTATCAATTTTTTGTATCCCCAAACATTGGATCCTTCTTCCTTTTTGTCACCAAATTGCTTATTTTTTCAATGTACTTAGGAATACATGATAAATAAATGAGGCTTTGGTGGAACTATTAGTTGTTAAAGCCTCATTTTATGGTAGCATTTTGGCATGATACTTTTTCATGTGCCACCTTCATCAATCCATGAAATAATGCTAATGAGAAGGCAATAACTTATGATAAGTATTTAAGAGGTTATTTCATAGGTAATTCACATAGTACTATATCAAGCACCTCTTTTTACCTTGATGTTTTGACTTCTTAAACTAGATTTCAATTATCTTCAAGAGGACCAAACAATTATTTCCACTATTGAATAAGAGAAGTAAGGTGGATTTTCTAGCAAATTGTGTGTGAATATTTTTGTTGGACACCTAATCCTCTAAGGGTTGGTGTGGAAGCCGAATAGACTAAGGAAGTCCAAGAGACCTTGGGATGTGGAACCCAATGGTCACACCATTTACTATAAATGTATATCATTTGTTAATAATAGGGGCACTCTCCTGCTTATCTTTAATATTATGTTGCTGCCATGTGTGTGTTTAACATAGTATCAAAGCGGGCAATCTCTTGCCATACTCAAGTATGAGGCTCTTTGTTTATGTGACCTTATTGTTCTGTGGCCTTTCTATACATATCAGTCTTATACCTCTGTTCTAGACTACCATCTCTGTAAAATCTTTGTTGTCAAATGAGTTGGTTAAGAGTTAAACATTATACCATACCCTGGATTTCATGAACCGACTTAATACACTTTCTAGAATCTATCTGCACTAGTCAGAGTGCAGTTCTCAAATTAGTTTTATATAGAGTAACTCCTTTGACATTTCTAGTCCTGGTATATACATTCTTTCTTTGTGCGTTAATTGGAGTTCTAGGTTTATATGCTAAGTTATAGCGTTACTCCTGCAGTAAATTTCGGTTGTATTTATATATCCATTGAGATTATTGTGAGCACTATATTGTCTGGTTCATAGCTTCTCCAGTCTGAGTTTGGTTTTGAATTGATTTCTGGCCTCGTCAAATTTAGGGCTCTGCCATCTAATCCTATCTGTCTATTACGTCTAAGACAACCTTGAATTTTTCCTCTGGTAATGGCAAGAATTCCTTTTGAATATAGAAGCATACCTACACTAGAAAAGGCATCTTCAAAGTCTTGAATACTTGTCTGGTTCATCGTTCTATTCTATTTCGATTCATTCCAATTCCAATTCCAATGGTAGACGTGAATCACTAGCCATGCATTATAAGCAGAAACTCTAGTACATCATTGTTGTGTGTTTAAAGGTCAGTCCATTCAAACTCGACTGAGAATTTTATTCTCTACACATTGTTTTGAATGTTTGTGTTGACACATTAACCATAGCCCCAACTCGAACATCAAGTCACTGCCTAGAGGTGTTGTGCAAGAAGGGTGTTTGTTTGAACCAACGATAGTCATCCTCAGCCTATGCATTGTCAGCTTCGTTGAAGCGTACCGCCATTCATGGCTCTCCAAACAAATTCTAAACTGCGATTTGGTGTTGTGTGTCAGACTTGAGGTGTTGTCTATCGGTCCTGATTATATCATTGCTTTCTCCTCTGTGGTATTACCTCATTCATACTCCGGTCCCTACCACGTCGGTTCACACTCTGGTATCAGAGCTCCTCCATACCAAGGCTCCAATATAAACTTGCGGAAGTGAAAATTTTATAGTGGAACAGAGGAAAACCCAACAATTTTGAGTCAAAAGATGAAGGGGAGCGACATTCGTTCGATCAATAGATCAACAGATCTAATGGTCATCTCTTGGAGAAGGCATGTGGAAGATAGCTAGTGAAAAAGGTGGTCTTTGTATAGGAAATGGTATTTTGAGGGCATAAAAAGTGGTAAGCTGTAATCTCATGAGTCCACCCGATTCCACTCACCGATCGACACGTAGCCACTAGAGGAGAGAGAAAAACCACCCATTTCAGACGGGTAATCATCACGGAAGCTTTCCTTCTGAAATATTTGAAGACTGTCGGATCCTTTGAGTGGAGATCTACGATGAAGGATGGTCATGCAAGTTTGATTGATCAAGGAAAGGATATCAACCATCATATCGTGGGGTTGAAATCTACGGTGGAGAATGAACCTGATAAAGTTAAACCTCAGGAACTGTGCGAAAGCCGCAGATTGGTGAAAAGGTGAGTTTACATGTATTCCACTATTGGTTGATTGACCAGGTTCTTTGGAAATTAAAATGCATATTCCTTGTACGTGGTGCTTCGTAGTCTTCATATGCAAAGAACGTCGATATACATCATACCTTCGTGGTATTTTCTTCAAACATTTCGTATCCATTAAACACTGCTTCGTCCATCAAGTCTACAAAGGCCACTAAACCAGCTGCCCCAGTAAAGAAGGCTGCTCCAGGTTATATAAATTAACGTTGTCCAGATATTGATAAGTTGAACATTGTTGGTATAACGCATTTTGTAGAGATAGTATAACGTTATCCATTGTATTATTTGAACTGCGTTTTCATCATAATAACACTGTCTGACATGATATAACACCTAAAGGCCAGCAGGGTTGACAAGTGGATTTGAAATCTTTGAAGTTTCTTAACATTGGCATGAGAATTTTAATGTTAAGCATTGAGCATTGCATAAGGCAATCCCCTTGGTGTTGTATTATTCAAAATTGAGTGGGGATGATTGAAATTCCATGACCTAGTATGCTGCTTTGAATGCATTCAAGGCTATTATGCACGAGTGTTATATGGTGTATGGTAGATGAAATATAGAAGCTAATCTAATTTATGTTGGGGTTTTGTAATTGCTAGAAAAGAAGAGCATGTGGGCTACAAACCTGTCAAGCTGGACATTCTGTTAAGGTAGCAAAATTGGGCTTGCTGCGTAGAAATTGAGGCACATGACACTGTGAAGTGAGAAAATGCACAGACATCAATGCAAATTAATTCGTGTTGGAAAATTAATTTTCTAAAACCATTATTATTTGTACAAGTGCATTTTTGGTTTGATTGTTTGGAAAATGGATAAAATTGGTGAAGTATTAGACTTAAATACTATAATACACTCCACAATTCATGATACAGTGAAAATCAGAAAGAACACTCTCTGTGATATTAAAACCTATCTGTAGTATACAGAAGACAAGATAGAATTTTTGGAGCTTGAATCTCAGCTACAACAAGAAGAATTAAAATAGAGGAGTCATCATTCTGAACCTATTTCTATTCAGAACAATGAAACAGACTCCCATAAGGAGCAAGTTGATTTAGATACAGTGCCCAATAAAGCAGCAAGGTTACATGCAGATGCAGAAATTCAGTCTGCATTTCCCAAGCCCATCTTCAAACCTTGGGACGAGCTTGTCCACAACAAGCACAGAACAGGTCTTGGATATGACAAGGAGGTTTCCTTTCATATTCTAGATTACCCAAAGCCCATCCAGTTTCAGAGTGTTGGATTTCTTCATGACAGTTCACCTTCAGCTGTTCCAGATTCTCCCTGTCTTCCACAGTAACAGATTGTGAAATGCCAACACTATGAGTGAGTTGGCCATATGAAAGATCACTATTTTGATCTTCATCCAGGTAAGCATTGTCATAAAACCACCCATTCTTCAAACAGATGCTTCATAAACAAACCTCCTACAAGAACAAAGATTCATCTTGGATGGATCACTTGTTGGCAATGGCCATCAACAACCAAGAATATTTTCTAGTCATATGTCAGAACGTGTTCTAGAGTATTGAAAAAACTTCCAGTTGAGTTTTCCCCGTCATCTCACCTTGTATCTGATAGGGGTTAAATGATGGTCATCTACAAGCTTCAAAGTCACATCAAGTGAGCTTAAGCCACAACCTGCCATACTAGATTCAGAGTTGTAGCCAGAGAAAAAGATGCCCCTGAGCATGCCTTCAGTGGGCGATACCTCTTCAAATAATTTTGGACACTTCCTCTAGCAGAAGACTTCAGCTTCTTGCCAGTTTTGGAAGAGTTCCAGGAATTTCATTAAGCATTCCAGAGTTTTTGGTCATCTTTAAACCATCACCGGTTAAGACTTCCCTTTTTAGGTTAACGTTCTTCCTTTTATGTGGGGTGAGACCTCCCTTTCATGGTTGAAGGTTTCCCTCTTCAAAACATCAAGAGCACTCCCTCTAGCAGAAGACTTGAGC
Source organism: Pinus taeda (assembly GCA_000404065.3). Classification (NCBI taxonomy): domain Eukaryota; kingdom Viridiplantae; phylum Streptophyta; class Pinopsida; order Pinales; family Pinaceae; genus Pinus; species Pinus taeda. The sequence continues at coordinate 125,779 of APFE031593123.1, forward strand.
TTCATGCCAGACTTGGAAGAGTTCTGGGAACTACACTATGCATTCCAGTGTTGGTGGTCATCCTTAAACCACCGCCCTTTATACCAACATTTCAGAGAGCACATTCATCCTAGTGTTGCCATGCATTTTTGCACATTTTGTATTACATCTCTCTTCTTGGACTCATACATAACCCTTCAAATTAAGGGGGGTAATGTTGGACACCTAATCCTCTAAGGGTTGGTGTGGAAGCTGAATAGACTAAGGAAGTCCAAGAGACCTTGGGATGTGGAACCCAATGGTCACACCATGTACTATAAATGTACATCATTTTTTAATAATAGGGGCACTCTCCTACTTATCTTTAATATTATGTTGCCTCCATGTCTGTGTTTAATAATCTTTTATGTGTAGAAGGTTGCTTGGATGGAGAAATGGATTATATGTAAAGGGTTGAATATTGTAGAAGATGAGATTGTGTCAAACAAATGGATGTTGGGGGGGGATGTGTAGAAGGTTGGATTATGTAGCTCTTTTGTACACATAAAAAATGGTTGTGTATAAAGAAGTAGTGTGCATAAAAGAATATCAATGATGGGAGGACATGTGCATAATATGGGGCAATGAGATGTTTCCACACATCATATTCGTAGAAAAATGAATAAATAGAAAATTTTGGGTATGGTGTACAATATAGGGTGATGGTGATGGAAACAAAAATAATTTAACAATTCCACTCTTAAGGTACAAGTTCTACCCCCAAAAGGAATTTTTTAATGCCTCAAATGGCTTTCAAAGGTTTCAAACCCCAAATTGTTGAACTCAGACCCATCGATGAAAATGGTAATGTGAGTTTATATCTTCATTTTTCCACTTTAAAAGCATCAATAGGATGGAAAATAATACAATGGTCCAATAAAGGTCATACCTCCCCATTTTAAGAGGATTTTGGTTCCCAAAAGATTCTACTAAATGAGGTGAGGAAATATTTCCTCCACCTTATTTTTGATTGATCATTTATCCCTCCCTAGAAGTTTTCCTTTCAACCCAATATTCCAAAGGTCATGTTGCCCTTGTCTTATAGTCCTAGACCCCTTCTACAGAATTAAATCCGTTGTAAAATCTACCTTATAATTTGTGCAAAATCATCTACAAAAGGTAGGACTTATTCCTCTTCTTGATCCAACATGGAAAGCTCGTAGAGTTTCAAATTCTTGACATTCACCACCAGGTAAATTTACATGTGTGGGGGTATAATGACTCTAAAGGAATTATATCACACCTTCTCTAGTATCTCAAAGGGTCCACATCATATAATGTTACAAGGACTATGTATATTCTCCATGTTCAACTATAACCATACTCTATCTGCCATCTTGAATTAATTCTCTATTGTGTCGATCATGCTTAGCCTTATATCTTTCTTGTGACTTCTACAATGTCTCATATACTTACAGATGGATCTATTTGATCTTATTAACAAATCTATATTCCCTTAAGGCATACATTTTAGGATCCTCCCTCACTTCACCTTATTGTTTCTATGCAATATCCAAAAGGTGAAGATGGAAAACATCCACAATAGGTTTCAAATGGTGACTTACCAATAAAAGTGTGGACTACTCTATTATAAGAGTGTTATGTTATATATATATATATATATATATTATATATATATAGACTATCTATATTCTATATATATATAATAGATATATATAATTCACATAAGTCTCTAGATTGCTTCTGATTGTACCTTTAAAAAGCTTACAACAAAAACTTTTTTTAACTACTTATGTTTTCCCATTAGTGTATGATAGGAATGTTGTAAACCTCTTCAACTTTGTGTTTATCTTCTACCACATTTTAGTCCAAAATGCACTAAGAAATATTGTGTCCCTATATGAACAATGTTCCTTGGTATCCTAAAGCAAACCCAACCCTATCCAAAGAACAAGTTTGTTTCCTCTTACCTACTAATGGTATTTTTAGGACACACATCTTGCTAAAACTGTCAACTACCACGAGATGATAGTCATGTCCCTTCTTGGTTGTTAGTAAACCTCCCACAAAGTCCATGGAAATGCTTTCCCAATAATGAGTGGGTACAGGAAAAGGATGATATAAACCATGTCTATTGTTAATAGGCTTGTTGGTACAATGAGGCATGAATCCTCTTACAAACCTAGCTACATTTTCCCTGCATCTTAGGCTAGTACACATACCTCTACAAGTTGGCCATTTTATTCCCTACAAAAAATTGCCTTGCAAACTTGGAGGTGTGAAGATCTCTAATTAGCTAAAGTCTCTCACCTTTAAGGACACATAAAGTATCTAACATGTAGAGTAACCCTGTCTAGAGATGGAAATGAACCTTCTATCACCATCATGCACATGACTCTAGATTTACAATTGTTGTAACACCTCCTTGAAATTCTCATCCTCTATATATTCTTCTTTGCATGCATCATGGGTGAAAGACTCCATGTGCATTAGAGTTCCGAAAGCTATGATATTTGATGTGGGTGGCCTTGAAAGCATGTTGGCCAACTTATTTGTGATCCCCTCCTTATACTTGATCAGTAAATGAAATTTTTGTAGAAACCCCATCCACTTCTAACACCTAATATTTAGTAGCTTACTATAGACATGTAGGCATTGTAGTGGCTAGTGATCAAAGTGAATTATTGTCTCCTTTCCCATAAAATAGTGTTTCCACTTCTTAATTTCTTGTATAATGGCGTAGAGCTCCTTATCATAGGTAGGGTAGTTGAGAACTGCCCCATGACATTGTTTAGAATGGTAGCATATAGGCCTTCCTCCATACATCGAGATCAGTCCCATTATATACCCACTCACATATACCTCCACTTCAAATGGCTACTACGAGTTTGATAATGCCATAATATTATTCTTTAAATTCTCAAAGGTCTTTTGCTGACCCTTTTCCCACTAGACACTCTTGCCATTGATTGTTATGGTGTGGAACTGTGTTGCTACTATTGAAAATGAGGCTATGCATTTCCTCAAGTAATATGCTACCGTAACGAAACCCTTGACCTAAAAAATGTTAGTAGGCACTGACAAGTTCATGATGGAGTCCATATTGGCAGGATCTATCTTCAACCCTCCACCTATCACATATCCCACATACACCAAAGATTGTTGTAAAAAGTTACATTTCTTGATATTTGCTAGAAACTAAGGCTTCTTTAATATCTCTAGCACCTATATTAAATGTAATATGTGCTCATCCTAGGTAGTGTTGTATAATAATATATCATCCAAATAAATAGTAACAAATGAATTAATAAAATGGTGTGGTATATCTTTCATTAACGTTATGAACCTAGATGGTGCATTGCATGGACCAAATGGCATGCCTAACCACTCATACAAATGTTGCTTGGTTTTGAAGGAAGTCTTACAAGAATCTTCTTTGTGGACCCAAAATTGGTGATATCCCGATTTTATGTCCAATGTGGTGAATTATTGGCTTATTTCAACTAATCCAACAAATCATTTATCCTAAGTAAGGGATATTTATTCTTGCGCATGATTTTGTTCAACTCCCTATAATCAATACACTTCCACCAAGTCCCATTATTCTTTGGCACAATGATGATGGATGACCCACATGGTGAGGTACTTGGTCAAATGAAACCATATTCCAGTAGTTTTTGCAACTGTTTCTTCACCTCATTTCCTTCTATAAAGAAATGCATGTATAGCCCAATGTTTGGCAATGAAGAATTTAACAATAGTTGGATCTTGTACTCCACTTCCCTCTTGGGTCGTATCCCTTTAGGATCCTGGAACACATGCTTATACAATTATAGGAACTCTTCCATTTGATGTTTCTATTCCTTAGTACTCTCCTCTAGGGATGACTTAGCTCTCATGGAATATTTTATAGACTAGTTTTCTCTTAAAAACAACAAAACGTGTTTCTTGCTAGAAATGATCAAATTTTTGGCCTGATTAGCACTTAATAGTGAGATCATCAACTTTCCCTTATGTGCATTGATGATGAAAGATTTTAAATCCTTGATGAGATAGTATTGGTTGGATCTCTACATGAATTTTACATCCCATAGGTACATATAGAGATTCCCAAATACAACACCACATACATCTAATGGAAGTACACTGACTTCTTCTTTAGTAGGAAAATAAAAAATGATAGAAAATTTGATTATACACCATTTAGTTAACTTTATCTCTACCTATTTTTTTATCCATCCTAATAGATATGGACTAGGATAATCATGAGTTTCCAATCCCTATTTTTTGACTAGATCTATTGCTATGAGATTTATCTGTGATTTTGAGTCAAACAGAGCATCATTTTCATATTCTTTACATGTATCTTTATATGAAAGTGTTTTGTCATTTTCTTCTTTTATTGTTGCTAAAGGATACTTAGATTCACTTCCCTTTACACTGATGTATGACAATATTATCAACCGTGTGTGAATTTCTTTCCACCTAGTTGCTTGGATCAGTGGCCATGAGAATTTATTCTTAGCACCTTTCTTTTTGTTCATTGGGTTGATTTCAAGACACAGCATCCAACAATTCTCCTATGTGACCATTAATGTTACAATGGTTGCAGTGGTTTTTGGGATCTTTGCACTAGTGTTTTGTGGCTATGGTCTTTTTTCACTTCCCCTTTTTCACTTCTTCTTCTCCTCCTTGGAATCTTTGTAGTGCTCCTTTTTGTTTTACCCACTTGATTTCCCTTCCTTCTAGCCTAAGTTCTCTAGATACTATGCGTGTACACAAGCCTCATCCACCATTCTAGGTTTTAACATCAGTTTCTTCCACATATGGTTGCACAAATCCCTCAAATACTTGAGGAGTACTTTTGGGTTATTTGGAGAGATACCCAAAATTATGGCCATCTTTCTCAATTCAATGGCGTACTCTTGTACACTCTACCCCTACTTTTGCATGAAGTAATGCCATCAGACGTAGTGGTCTTATCCATACCTAATAGGGTAAAAGTGTGACTTTATGAGAGTTTGTAAATACTACCACTTAGTCTCTCGAGGACATCCCTCCAACCTCAAGGTTTCCATGTTGTATTCCCACCAGGCTAGGGCACAATCCTCTAATTTTATCCAATAAAATGAAATTTTATGTTCCTCTATATTGTGGATAATAAAAAATAATTCTAGCTACTACAACTAGTGACGTAACTTCAAAGAATCTGTTATCCATGATAAGCCTCAGAGTTATTTGTTGAGCCAATTGGTTAAGTTAGGTAGGGTTTTGAGTGTTCTTAAAATAAAATTCATGTATAAAAAGTCCTTTTGGTCATATAGGCAGTTTGTAGGTTCATTTTGAGCCTAAGTAGGGTCCACAGTATGAGTTGGGTTCCAAATAATCATTTTTGTCAATCTCACTTCTTCATAATTGTCATTTAGCCAATAAGAAACTTTTTTCCAAATTCGTAGCAAATTCAGTTATGAAAACATAGTATTTTTTATGAAAATGCCTAAACTTCTGTAGCAAATTTGTCACATCTGCCACCTATTTTACTATGAAATCTAAAATTATGTTGATTAGTAACGGTTAAAAAAAAATCATGGGTCTGAGTCATGATGGAGTATCACTATGTGTCAGAGTTCACCTTTTTTATTGAAATCCCCAAAACGTTCACACAGCAAAGCATTCTCCATTTTCCTTTCATTTTGAGTTTGTTTCGCTATCGTAGGGAACTCTGGTTGTCCTAAGGAAAAATTACAAGTGGTAAGAAGGAGCTCATCACATGTTTTAGCCATGGTTTAGAAGAAACAATAAAAAAGAGGCTCTCTAGTGCGATATGAACCCACTAACATGAAGCCTTTGGAAGAAGACCTTGTTTTGAGTCGTTCGTTTGCCAGCATTAGATGCCTTCGTTTTTGCTAGAAGTTGTAGGGTTTCCATGGACAGATTGCTAAGGATTTTTCCATAAACTTCACAAGAATAAAAATGAAGATGGGTATGTTGAATTTTACATTCTCCCATGACACCATTACTCGTGCTATAGAAATCCCTAGGTCTGAAGAATTTTGTTGTAGTAGATGATGCTCCTTAAATATGGTAAAACCCTCATTTTTGCGTATACATTGTTTAACTAATAGTTTCATCATTGGGTATAGTTTAAAAAGATATTAGGAGTAATAATAAGGCACAAGAAACCATGAAAAATCAAAAACTCATAAATTTCAAATTTCGTAGCAACTCCCCATAGTTAAGCTGAAAATTTGCTACGAAATTGTTGTAGCTTTTCATGGAGGAGAATGCAAGTAAAATTTTTAGCTAAGGGAGTTATAATGGTGTGTGTTTAGCTAAAAAACATTAATGAAGACTTCCTCATTATCAAAAAGGTCAAATAGCCAGCAGAAAGGTGTTTTTTGAAATTTTCTACCAAAATTTGTTGCAGAAATTCTGGAAATGACTGTTTTAGTAGTCCACTTCGAACTCACTTTCTAACCAAATGGAAAATAATTTTGTAAATATGAAAGAGGTTTTTTTTAAACACGAGCTCATCTACAAAAACCTCTCTCACATTTTACATAGACATCATATTTTGGAAGATATACATTTATATTTGAGGCCTATTTTACAGAATATTTCCTAGCCAAATTTATTGCATAAATTTTGAAATGTGACTTGGTGGGAGACAGGTTAGCAAGTCAACCAAGTCAACATCCACGTAGAATGAGACACATCATCAGCTCTAATGCATTCAAAAAATCAGTTGGGTTTGATAAGCTCTATCAACAGAATTTGGTTAAGTTCATTAATGTTGGAAGAGTCATACTTGTATACAAATTGTGCAAAACCGAAATCCCTAAGATTTCTCAATAGATGTCAAGTAGGTTAAGGTCTCTAAACTGATTGATCGAATCTAGCCCCAAGTGGCATCTTTTTGTAATTAATGATTGGTGGGGGTCTTTCTCTAGATAAGTGTAATTTTCTAACTCTAAGGGGGGTTAATCGATAATGTGAGAAGCTGACTCTATGTAATCTTTAGATCTAGTTAATATATATATTGCAGCAACTATGTTTTTGTACCTGAGATTCATGTTATGGGTTCATGTGTTCTTACCATGTTTTTTGTTTTACTATCAGTATTCCTAGTATTTTGATTACATGGAATTCATGTCAAGTGCTCCAATTTCCTTCACTTACTATGTATGACTATGAATGTTTATTTGATATTAGTTTTAAAGCCAGAGATGCCTCAACTTCCATTAAACGCTGTTGTTTGCCATGATTTTGTTTAATTTGACTCCATGCCCAATGGTGTTAGTGATCACATTTTTCTTCACCTATAAAACCACATAAAATTAAATCAGAGTTAGTCATCTATATTTTTGAGTTGATTTAACTAAAACTGATAAGTGTTTTGAGAGATCCCTCTAATAATGGAAGGGCTAACTTCCAGTAAAAGTGGTCTGAAATAGTTATGTTAGGTTGAAGGTTGACACAACCCAACCCTTTTTAGCTCAGTGATAACATTTTGGTGCATCTTCCGGGAGCCAAAAAGCACCTTTTCTCGGATTTTCTTTGAGTCTCTTCACTTTGATTCATGAGGGTAACAAGAAATCAGAGTTTTCTAAAGGTTGTGATATTACCCTGGTGACTCCAATCTCAAAATATACAGAAGATCAAAGCTTCATGGTGACTCCACTGCTTGAAGAACAATAGTTTGAAGTAGTTCCAAGGTGAGTTCTACTACCAGAATAAATGCCATGTATGCTCCTATGGATCAATCTCATGTCTATGGTTTTCCAAATCCTATGCCTTGTGTTGATTAGTTAACCCATCTTCCCATGTTCAAATATGAAAAGAAAGATGATGTTGTTGTTCATTTAGTTAGATTTCATAGGCATGTATGTAGATTGAGGAATGAGTTTCCTGAGAATTGTCTCATGAAGATGTTTATGTCTACCCTAGAAGACAAATCTAGAGTATGGTATGAAGGGTTGCAATCAGGAAGCTTGTGTTCTCCTAAAGATTTCCATAGAATATTCTTTGGACATTATGGGAAGTCTCATCCTCCCTTACCATTGTTTCAAGAGCATTGTAATTTTTGGAAAGGTTTCATTCAATATATAAAAAGTATTGATGATGATGTAGGATGTATGGATGATGAGGAGATGTTAAAGGCACTTTATGAATTTTATTCTAAAGCTAGTTGTCATGATGATCAAGAAGTTTTCCAACAAGTAGATGTCTCTTCTTTAGTTAAAGATTAAATGGATCATTAGTTTGACAGTCAAGTCATAGTACATGAAATCAATTAGTATTTGGAGCCTTGTCAATCTATATGCAGTCAAAGTGAGGTAACATGAGATGATGTTGTCTACCTAGAAAACAACTTTTTTCCGTTCAAAATCATGATGATGTTGTCCCGGTTAAAGTGCATGAAAGTTGACTTTTATGTAAACCTGAGTTACATGAAAAGCTGAATATATAGGTTTTACCTATTCTATTTAAGGATCGTCAATATGAAATGGATGATATACATAAAGTTATTTGTATAGGAGTTGTTAGTGTTTAGAATCAAGATGAAAGTCATCAAGCAAAATTACCAAAGGTCAAATCAGAATTGTTTGATAAGAAAAAGATTAGTTTTGATGCACACAATATGGATGTCATGTTTCAAGATGTTCAAGAACGTATCGATGTTTTCATTGATTTACATGTAAGGGAAGAGAAATATATTTTTTCCTTTTTATTTGATGTTCTTGGAATTGAAGACATAGGACAAAAGAAGTCATCAGTTATGTATTAATTCAGCCTTCATGGTTTTACATATCAAGAAGAGGTGATTTTTCATGATTATCAAGATCCTTTGGTAAATCTTTTGGATTCATAAGTGAAGGTGTAATTTCTTTAATTTATAAGCTCGAGTGATGGATTCAATTTTTATTCTGAGTTTCCAATAGATGTTCCACTTAACAATAATAAAGGATCCCATGTGTTGGATCATCTATTTGAATGATTATACTAGAGGTTTCATATTGTTTAAATTAAGCAGGTGGACTTTCAAATGTTAGAGTAGGGTTATTGGCACATAAATAATCTTGTTGGGAAAGCATTTCCTTTAGCTTTAGGCTACATTTTGTAGTTGTTAGTTTCAGTTTGTACCACAGTTTGATATCACATTGCAGCATTAGTAATTGGTTTCCAGTTGGTTTGCAGATTTCTTTTCAGTTCGGTGAAGTGGGTTTGAATGTAGTCTTTAAATTGGGATCAACCTAATGGTAAGGCACTAGAGCTGCTTGTTCTTTGCTGCACCATAGAGGCGCAACATCCCCATTGGTGCCACTATTATCCATGAGAACCCTTACAGTTAGTTCTTGAGTCAATTGGTTAAGTTAGTTAGGGTTTCGAGTTTTCTTAAAATAAAATTCATGTACATAAAGTATTTTTGGTCATATAGGCAGTTTATAGGTTCATTTTGAGCCTAAGTGGGGTCCACAATATGAGTCAAGTTCCAAATCATCATTTGTGTCAGTCTCGATTGTTCATAATTGTCATTTAGCCAATAAGGAACTTTTGTCCAAATTTGTAGCAAATTCAGTTATAAAAATAGAGTATTTGCTACGAAAGTGCCCGAACTTTCGTAGCAAATCTATCACATTTGTCACTTGTTTTGCTACGAAACCTAAAACCATGTTGATTAGTAATGGTTAAAAAAAATAATGGGTCTGAGTCGTGATGGAGTATCATTATGTGTCAGAGTTCACAATTTTGATTGATATCCCCAAAACTTTTGCACTGCAGAGCATTCTCCATCGTTTTCCTTTCATTTTGAGTGTATTTCACTATCATAAGGAAGTCTAGCTGTCCTAAGGAGAAATTGCAAGTGGAAGGAGGGTGCTCACCACAAGTTGCAGCTTTGGCTTAAAAGAAATAATACAAAGGAGGCTCTGTGGTGTGTTATGAACCCACTAACATGAAGCTTTTGGAAGAAGACCCTTTTTTCAGTCGTTCGTTTGTCAGCGTTAGATGCCTTTGTTTTTGTTAGAAGTTGCAAGGTTTCCATGGACATATTGTTAAGGATTTTGTGATGAATTTCACAGGAACATAAATGAAGGTGGGTATGTTGAATTTTAATGTGTCCCCTGACACCATTACTCTTGCTACAAAAATCCTTAGGTCTCAATACTTTTGTTGTAGTAGATGGAACTCCATAAATATGGTAAAACCCTCATTTTTTCCTATACTTTGTTTAACTAATAGTTTCAGCATTGGGCATTGTTGAACAAGATATTAGGAGCAATAAGGAGGCAAAGAAACCATGAAAATTAAAATACTCAGAAATTTCAAATTTCATAGATGAGAATGCAAGTAAAAAATTTAGCTAAGGGAGTTCTAATAGCATGTGTTTAGCTAATAAAAATAAATCAAGACTTCAACATTGTTAGAAAGGTCAAATAGATAGAATAAAGGTGTTTTTTGAAATTTTCTACCAAACTTTGCTATGGAAATTTTGGATATGACTGTTTAGTAGTCAACTTCGAGCTCACTTTCTGACCAAATGGAAAATAATTTTGGAAATTTGAAGGAGCTTTTGGTTCAACACAAGCTCATATCCAAAAAAATTCTCTCATCTTTTACACATACATCAGGTTTTGGAATATATCCATTTATATTTGAGGCCTATTCTACAGAATTTTTCCTAGCCAGATTTATTGCAGAAATTGTGAAATTTGACTTGGTGGGAGACAGGATAACAAGTCGACCAAGTCAACATGCATGTGACATGAGACACATCATCAACTCCAGTGCATTCAGAAAATCAGTTGGGTTCGGTAAGCTCTATCAACAAAATTTGGTTGAGTTCACTAATGTTGGAAGAGTCCTACTTGTATTCAAATTGTGCAAAACCGAAATCACTAAGATTTCTCAATAGGTGTCAATAAGATAAGGTCTCTCAATTGATTGATTGAATCTAGTCCCAAGTGGCATATTTTTGTAACTAATGATACGATGGTGGTCTTAATCTATAAAAGTGTAATTGTCTTGCTCTAAGGGTGTTTAATCGATAATGTGAGAAGCTGACCCTATGTAAACTTGTGATCCAATTAATATTTATTGTAGCAAGTCTGTTTTTATACCTGAGATTCATGTTATCTCTTCATGTGCTCTTACCATGTTTTATGTTTTACTATTAGTATTCATAGTATTTTGATTACTTGGAATTCCAATCAAGTGCTCCAATTTCCTTCACTTACTATGTATCACTGTGAATGTTTATTTGATATTAGTTTTAAAGCCAGAGATGCCTCAGCTTCCATTAAACATTGTTGTTTGCCATGATTTTATTTAATTTCACTCCATGCCCAATGGTGGTAGTCATCACATTTTCCTTCACCTGTAAAACCACATAAAAATAAATCAGAGTTAGTCATCTGTAGTTTTGAGTTGATTTAATTGAACTTGATAAGTGTTTTGAGAGAGCCCTCTCAGATTGGAAGGGATAACCTCCAGTAAAAGTGGTTTGAAATAGTTATGTTGGGTTGAAGGTTGACACATCCCAACCCTTTTTAGCTTATTGATAACATTTTTGTGCATTTGTCGAGAGTTGAAAAGATCCTTTTCCCAGATTTTCTTTGAGTCTCTTCATTCTGATTCCTGAGGGTCACAAGAAATCGGAGTTTTCTAAAGGTTGTGATATTACCTTGGCCACTCCAATCTCAAAAGATACAAAAGATCAAAGCTTCATGGTGACTCCATTGCTTGAAGATCAGTATCTTGAAGTAGTTCCAAGATGAGTTCTACTACAAGCAGAAATGCCAGGTATGCTCCTATGGATTTATCTCGTATATATGATTTTCCAAATTCTAAGCCTCATGTTGATTGGTTAACCCATCTTCTGATGTAGGTGGATATTGGTGGTCACCTGCCTATTCCACTTGGACCCCCAACACTGTCTCTTTCAATTTCTTGGTTTCCTTAATTGTGGCACAATTTACTATTTTTGGCAGTTTTTCAGGTCCTGATAGTCTAGAGCCATTTTGAGGCCCTAAACAACGTTTTTAGGGAAAAAACAGAGACTATAAATGTCCCAAACTGGCCTACTAGTTTGTTTTCGGACTTCTCTTCGAGATCTTCGAACCGAGGTATTATGATAGCCAAACAAAGATAGTATGCCAAAGTTACAACTCTAGGAAATTGATGTACCAATTTACCCAAACGGAGCTCACAGTTTTGGTGCTTCATCTCCTAGGGTTAGGTTTTTGGATGTTTAGGGTTTTCCATTGTTTCTCAAAAATAAATAGGCCTTTGACCCTCATTGTAACATAGTTCAGAGGCATGTAGCCACCACATCTCTTCTCAGAGATAAGATACCATCGCCCAAGATAGTCTTATTTTCATTCTATTTGTAAGCATATTTCAGTGTTTGATATTAATGAAATGATGTGTTATTTCTACTGTATCTTTGTATTTATGGTTATATTTGTAATTTGTTGCGTTCGTGTTTAAATCCGGATCAACTTCCCATGTTAAAAGATGAAAATAAAGATGATGTTGTTCTGCATTTGGTTAGATTTCATATGTATATATGTAGACTAAGGATTGAGTTTCATGAGGATTGTCTCATGAAGATGTTTATGGCTACCCTAGAAAACAAAGCTAGAGTATGGTATGAAGGGTTTCAATTAGGAAGCTTGTGTTCTCTTAAAGATTTCCATAGAATATTCTTTGGACATTATGGGAAGTCTCATCCTTCCTTACCATTGTTTCAAGATTGTTGTAATTTTTGGAAAGGTTTCATCCAATATCTCAAAAGTATTGATGATGATGTCGAATGTATGGATGATGAGGAGATGTTAGAGGAACTTTATGAATTTTATTCTCAAGCTAGTTGTCATGATGATCAAGAAGTTTTCAAACAAGCAGATGTCTCTTCTTTAGTTGAAGATGAAATGGATCGGCAATTTGACAGTTAAGTCATAGTACATGAAATTCATGAGGATTTGCAGCCTTGTCAATCTATATGCAGACAAAGTGAGGAAACATGTGATGAAATTTGTCTACCTAGATAAGAAGATTTTTCTGTTCAAAATCATAATGATGTTGTCCCACTTAAAGTGCATGAAAGTTCACTTTTAGGTAAACCTAAGTTACATGAAAAGTTGAATATACATGTTTTACCTATTCTATTTGAGGATTGTTAGAATGACAAGCATTATATACATAAATCTGTTTGTATAGGAGCTGATATATGTCTAGAATCAAGATGACAGTCCTCAAGAAAAATTACCAAAGGTCAAATCAGAACTATTTGATAAGAAAAAGATTAGTATGATGCACGCAATATGGATGTCATGTTTGAAGATGTTCAAGAATTTAAGGATGTTTTTGTTGATTTACATGGAAGGGAAGAAAAATATAGTTTTTCCTTTTTATTTGATGTTATTCTTGGAATTGAATCCATAGGACAAAAGAAGCCATCAGTTATGAATGAATTCATCCCTCGCAGTTTTACATATCAAGAAGAGGTAATATTTCACGATTATCAAGATCCTTTGGTAAATCTTTCTGAGTCATCAATGAAGGTGGAGTTTCTTTCATTTATAAGCTCAGTTGATGGATTCATTTTTTATTCTAAGTTGCAATTAGATGGTCCACTTAAGAATAGTCAAGGATCCCAAGTGTTGGATCAATTCTTTGACTGGTTATACTAGAGGTTTCATTTGCTTAAATTAAGCAGGTGGATTTTCATATGTTAGAGTAGGATTATTGGAACATAAATAACCTTGTTGGGTAGCAATTTCCTTCAGCTTTAGGCTACATTTTGCAGTTGTTAGTTCCAATTTGTAAAGTAGTTTTATATTTCATTACAGTAGTAGTAATTAGTTTCCAGTTTTCTTTTCAGTTTGGTGAAGTGGGTTTGAATGTAGTCTTCAAATTGGGATCAACCCAATGGTAAGGCACTGGAGTTGCTTGTTCTTTGCTCCACCACAGGGGTGCAACATCCCCATTTGAGCCACTATTATCCATGATAACCCTTGGAGTTAGTTCTTGATTCAATTGGTTAAGTTAGTTAGGGTTTTGAGTTTTCTTAAATTAAAATTCATGTACAAAAAGTCTTTTTGGTCATACATGCAGTTTGTAGGTTCATTTTGAGCCTAAGTGGGGTCCATAGTATGAGTCAGGTACCAAATCATCATCTTTTTCAGTCTCGATTACTCATAATTTTCATTTAGCCAATAAGGAACTATTGTCCAAATTCATAGCAAATCCAGTTACGAAAACAATATTTTCTATGAAAGTGCCCGAACTTCCGTAGAAAATGTGTCACATATGCCACCTGTTTTGCTATGAAACCTAAAACCATGATGATTAGTAACAACTAAAAAAAATCATGGGTCTGAGTCATGATGGAGTATCATTACATGTCAGAGTTCACCTTTTTTATTGATATCCCCAAAACGTTTACACTACAAAGCATTCTCCATCATTTTCCTTTCATTTTGAGTTCATTTTGATGTCATAGGGAAGTCTAGTTATCCTAAGGAGAAATTACAGGTGGAAAGAAGGAGCCCATCACATGTTGCAGCCATGGCTTAGAAGAAATAATATAGAGGAGGCTCTGTGGTGTGATATGAATCCACTGACATGAATATTTTGGAAGAAGACCCGATTTTCAGCCATTCATTTTCGAGCTTTGGATGCCTTCGTTTTTGCTAGAAGTTACAGGGTTTCCATGGATATATTGCTAAAGATTTTTCCATGAATTTCATAGGAACATAAATGAAGGTGGGTATGTTGAATTTTACAGTGTCCCCTGACACCATTACTTGTAGGTCTCAAGTCTTTTGCTATAGTAGATGACACTCATTAAATATGGTAAAACCCTCATTGCTGCCTATACTTTTTTTAACTAATAGTTTCAATATTGAGCATAGTTAAACAAGATATTAGGAGTGATAAGGAGGCACAAGAAACCATGAAAAATCAAAAACTCGGGAATTTCAAATTTCGTAGCAACTCCCCATAGTTATGCAGAAAATTTGCTACGAAATTGTTGTAGCTTTTCATGGAGGAGAATGCAAGTAAAAATCTCAACTAAGGGAGTTCTAATGGCACATGTTTAGCTAATAAACATCAATGAAGACTTCAACAGTGTCAAAAAGGCCAAATAGCTAGCAGAAAGGTGTTTTTTGAAATTTGAAACCAAAATTTGCTACAAAAATTCTGGAAATGATTGTTTTAGTAGTCAACTTCTAGCTCACTTTCTAACCAAATGGAAAATAATTTTGGGAACTTGAAGGAGGTTTTGGTTCATCACTAGCTCATCTACAAAAACCCCTCTCAAGTTGTATACATACATCAAGGTTTGGAATATATGATTTATATTTGAGGCCTATTTTAGAGAAGATTTCCTAGCCAGCTTTATTGTAGAAATTTTGAAATTCAACTTGGTGGGAGAAAGGTTAGCAAGTCAACCAAGTCAACATCCACGTGGCATGAGACACATCATCAGATCTAGCACATTCATAAAATCACTCAGGTTCAATAAGCTCTATCAATAGAATTTGGTTGAGTTCATTAATTATGGAAGAGTCCTACTTGCATTCAAATTGTGAAAAACCGAAATCCCTAAGATTTCTCAATAAGTGTCAAGTAGGATAAGGTTTTTAAACTGATTGATCGAATCTATCTGCAAGTCGCATATTTCAAATTAATGATATGATGGTGGTCTTACTCTATATAATGTGTAATTATCTGACTATAAGGGGGTTTGATCAATAATGTGAGAAGTTGACCCTAGGTAATATTTTGATCCAGTTAATATAGATATTGAAACAATTATATTTTGCACCTGAGATTCATGTTATGGCTTCATGTGTTATTATCATGTTTTATGTTTTACTATCAGTATTCATAGTATTTTGATTACTTGGAATTCTTGTCAAGTGCTCCAATTTCCTTCACTTATTATGTATGACTATGAATGTTTATTTGATATTAGTTTTAATGCCAAAGATGCCACAGATTCCATTAAACATTGTTGTTTACCATGATTTTATTTAATTTGACTCCATGCCCAATGGTGGCAGACATCACATTTTCCTCCACCTGTAAAACCACATAAAGATAAATCAAAGTTAGTCATCTATAGTTTTGAGTTGATTTAATTGAACTTGATAAGTGTTTCGAGAGAGCCCTCTCTGATTGGAAGGGATAACTTCCAGTCAAAGTGGTTTGAAACAGTTAGCTAGGTTGAAGGTTGACACAGCCCAAACCTTTTTAGCTCAGTGATAACATAATCAATCTCACCTTGATATTGTTGGATGTAAACCTTTGCTTCCATGTTAAATGGGGTCTGTGAATGATTCAAGACACTCAAATTGTGTTGATATTTTTCAAGTTATTTCTCATAATTCCTCTTTGGTTCTTCCCAATCTCTTGATCTCCCCTCTTGCCTAACCTTTTCTTTGGAACCTCCATACTCTTTGAGTATCCTGAGCTTACTAGTGAGAGCCACCATGAGGAGGATCAAATTACGATTTATATATATGACTTTTACTTCCAGTCATACAAACCTCTCCTCTCCAAGATCTTGAGGGTTATCAAAAAATTCATTAGTCATGGCTAAGGTTTTATTACCTTCATCTTAACCAATATAGATCCCTTGCAACTCCCCACAATATAGCCAAAAAAACCTAGTATCTTACCAATATGATCCATATATTATTGGGGTTATTTCATTGGATGATTTGTCACAATAGATATGATAAATCTATATTGAAAAGATAAAATCTATACTATGATGTTTATTTTTCTTAGGATTTTGGATTCATTAAGTTAATATTTTTATGAATGCAATACATAAAATGCAGAAAATAGAGAAAAAAAAATATACAATCACTCACAACCATAATAACACATGATATGACCTAGGAAACCCTTTTGGGAGAATTCGCAACAAGAAGGTAAGGTTTCTCTGTTTTCTCTTCCTCTGAATGGAAATGGATGTAAGTACAAATGATCTTGAATTATATTTTTATAAAATTTCTTAGTTGTCCTTACTCAAAGATACTTTATATAGTCCATAAATTCACAGTCTCTATCATGTAATTTGATAACATATCTATACTTTAAAGAAACAAAGTGAACAAGAAATAATCACATAGAGACAACTTACAAATATGTCTCCAGATTTGTTTAATGCATGAATCACTTCATTATCTCTCTTTTAAAAGAGGCACTCCCCTTGTTTACAATAAGGGTTGAAATCTTCTCACAATATGTGTCTCATGCTCCCAAAAGAGACTACCTTCTTATTTACAAAAGGACTTAAGGCTCTCACATAGGTGGATATACTCCTTCACCAAAAGGGATGTGCTTATTCAAAGAGTTTATAGCATGCTCTTGAACAATATTACAAATTCATTTTCACTCCAAAAGTTATCACAAAAGGAATTTAAATAATTCCCATGACTCCAAAGTCCAAGGAGAATAGATCCACAAAAAGGGGATCTATAAGCTTTTTAAGGAGATTACAAGATCCATCAAATTTGTATCTACAATGATTCAAGGGATAAAAATGAAATAGAATCCCAACCAAACCCTTGAGACTCTCAACTTCTCAGTGAGAATATGAAACTAATTATAGGTGGATTCTCACACTTAAATAATTTCCTTTTTACAAATTAAATGGAAAATACATGAGCACTTTAACCCACCCAAAGTGTTAATATTTTACAATGTAATCATTTCCACATTTTTCCAAAAAAAAAAGTGATCTTCTCTTTGGTGTGCAAAACTATTTTGGAACTCTTCGTCTACAAACAATGAAATCCTCATACATATAACAGTGGGTGTTGGGAATCATATGCAACTAGGCTCATAAGAAATTCATAAATTCCAGTTGCATCTAACACACATTAACATCCACATCTTGGCTTACAAGTGTGGCATATACTAACCCTGATAAAAAAAAACAAATCACCAAATGAGTTATCCTAGATCTCGCTATTATTCTTCAGAGATTATTTTCCTCATATTAAAGTTTATTTGGCTACTCAAAAATTGATATCCAATTCGATGAGGCTAACCATTTAATAAGATTAGGTTCACTACTCCTTCCCAACACAACTTGCATTCCTGTGACAGGTGAAGCATTAAAAAGTTGAAGGAGTGTGACTACTTTATTTTCATGGAATACGCCCATCTTGACGAATATGTAGGAGTCAACACTCGCTTCTCCCTACATGCCAATCACTATTCACAATTTCATGGTGGTACATTTTCTCTACCCACATTCTGCAATATGGTAAAATTCAATTCCATTGTTGCTCATGTTTGCTACCCGTTGTTGTAACATGCCCATGTATGTTACCAATTCCTTCCTAGATTTAGTAATGATCCAACAGCCAATGAAAATGTTAAAATAAACTAGGGATCCACCACACAATAATGTAGAGTACAAAATTCAATCACAAAGAAACTACTTCATGAGAATATTTTTCTGAAAAGGACTAAACAACGCTATCTATATCAATAGACTAACCTTAATCTTGTTACGTTTGTATCAACCTTTTCCACCTTGTTGAGTCAAAACTTCATGTCATCAAGGCTACAGTGAACTCCATTCTTCTCTTCACATGGAAATTAGTAACCATGCATGCTTCTTAACCTACAAAAAATGGTAGATTGATGCCAAGACTCCCAACCAAATTTGGACAACGAAAATTCCAAATATGAGATCATTATCATATCATGGAGTGTGCCATGTTCTCAATCAATGATAAAAAAATCCATAAACAATTGAAAAGGCAAGCCCAATGTTCTCATATATCTTTTGAGAAGCAACAATCTATCTAAATAATATTAGTAATATTTTGGGGCATATGATTGCCATTAGATAAGAATATGCTTGTGTTGTAAGAAGCCATATATTTGAAGGGATTTCCAATATCCCAACTTGAGTGCATAAAAAGATCGATCAATTGACATAGAATCATGAAATCGTGTATCCAAGATCTATGAATTTTAAGTTATCAATCTCCCTCCATTATGGCAACAACAGTTTGACTCTAATAAGTGGAATTGTAGAACATCCTCAACTTCCTTCTAGACGTACATACCTTTTAGACATATAAGTCATCCACCACATTTAAAGCCAAGTACCTTAACTACACAGTAGATTTGATGAATTCATCCCTTGCTGAAGAAACATGAATAACAAAATGGTTATTCTTCCTTACATTCATCTTCACAGAAACTCCGAGAAGAAATTAACTTCAACCATTAGTTGTATTTGATAGAATACGACTCCACCAAGAAAAAAAGGAGCCAATGGCCATGAAAATAGAAGAATATCTAAAGATGGTAATGGAGAAAGTGCACTCTACGTGATAACCATTTCCAAATGGAAATTTCATTTTTTCAACATATATAGGATGTTTTAAACTTAGTCCTATATAACAATACAATTTGCAACTAGACTATATACATATAAACCTCTACACCATGCCAAAAGGATAACATATAGGGATGCCAAACAATTCGAAAGAATTTAACACCATTGCAAGTAGGAAAATTGTGATTGTTACATCAATCTTTCTGTCATAAATCTCCAAGCAAGGCGGGAAATCCCCATCACAACATTGTTGTTTGCAAGCACAGTGCCCATAATCACGTACTTGTTGATATTATCTTCCACATACTAAATCTTGGTAGTAAGGAACCTATTTCTTCATTCTTTCGCATCGGTAAGCCTTCGTAGTAATAATGCAGCAAGTCTCAACACAAGGAACTAAATGTCACTTCTTTGAACATCTATGCAGATAGCGTAGCAATATTTTCTCACACATTGAACCACAAGTCAGTATGGAAACAACACAAGACTACCCATTATACTAATTTTTCCCCATACTTTCTCATGCAAATGAAATTAGTTTCAATATATGTTTCAATAATGGAAACATAAAAATGATATGGAGGTGATCCTAATCAACACTTATTTATGCAAGAACGTTATGCATTTCTTACCAAGCCATTTGAATGGATTCTCTTTTCTAAAGTGAGTTTCTTCACATGTTAATTCTTGATTTTTTTCTCTATGTTAACTCTTTCATCCACTACCTCTTTCCTCGCAGGTGCTTGCACAACTCTTTTGTCATGTTTTGGACGAAACTGGAGATAAAATTTCTAGCATTTTCCAAGTGAGTGACCACTCATCTCACAATGATTAAAATAATTCTGCAACTATGGCTCCTTCTTTCCATTTCCTTCCTTGTGATCTATAAATTAACCTTTTTATCATGTCTCCTTCCTGGTAGACATGGCCATCTAGTACTTGGACATTCTCTTCCAACACTTGGAAACTTTATTATTGTATAGCCCACAAAATTAACATGTAATTTCAACCATAAATCACGAATGACATTACCATATTTCTTATAATCAAAGGGGACTTTAGTGTTATCAGTCATATACCTTTGATGGTTGTCTTTTTCACATCTTTGTCGAGGAGAGCTTGCACTTTGGGAATTCCTTTCGAATCGTCACCTACTTCAGTGGTTTTCGAAGTCTCTCCAACTTCTTCTTTACCACATTCTAATCCAGTATATCAAGGTCAGTCTTCAAATTCAATGGCCTTTGTTATACCTTGGCCATGGATTCCCAAGACCTTTCCTTGATAACCCATTTTCAATAATAAAAAATTATCCAAGCCATCGAGTGTGCTTCTCGAAGGAACTAAAACAAGCATCTTCTTATGATGAAACCGAACATGAAGAATTAATGCATACCTTATTTACATTAGCATTTCCACACTTCACTAGGGCATCTTCTACAACTTGTAATTGCAACTCCATCTCTTTGAGTCTATCTTAAATCCCATGCTTCTCATCTTCCAATGTTTTCAACTACTTCTGCCACTCAAAACTTTATCTTTCTTCATTATACAATTCCTCCACCACTTTCTTCATGGCTAAGAATCATTTAAGAAAATCAAAGTCAAATAATTTTTTACAAAAACAAGATCATAAGGATTCTCATCTCTTTGAATTGACATTTTCAAATTCTTCTCCTTGCTTAAGTTTAAAACATGTTAAGTATTCACACTAAGAAAAAAAAAATAACCTACTCTAATGCCAAAAATTATCCCAAATTAGCGTGTTATAAAATTTCTTAGTTTTCCTTACTCAAGATAATTTATATAATCCACAAATTCACATTCTTTATCATGCAATTTGATAACATAGTTCTACTTTAAGGAAATAAAGTGAGCAAGAAACAATCACGCAGACATAACTTGCAAACTCATCTTGATAATGGAGTTCATTGAACCCCCCTGGCTATGTCTCCATATTTTTTAATGCGTGAAATGCTTAATTATCTCTATTTTAAAAGAGGTGCTCTCCTTCTTTACGAAAAGGGCTGAAATCTTCTCACAATATGTGGCTCATGATCCCAAAAGGGACTACCTTCTTCTCTACAAAAGGACTTAAGGCTCTCACATAGGTGTATATTCTCCTTCACCATAATGGTTATGCTTATTCAAAGAGTTTATAACATACCCTTGAGAAAGATTAAAAATTCATTTTCACTTCAAAAAACTCTCCAAGTTCTCACATAAGTAATTTAAATAATTCTCATGACTCCAAATTCAAAGGAGCCTAGATCTACAAAAACAGGATCTACAATATTTTTAAGGAGACTACAATATCCACCGAATTTGGATCTACAACAACTCAAGGGATAAAAATAAAAGAGAATCCCAACCATTTCCATGAGACTCTTATCCAAGCCCATGAGACCCTAAACTTCTCCTTTAGACTAGGAAACTAATTGTGAGGTGGATTATCACACTTCAGTAATTTCCTTTTTACAAATTAAATGGAAAATACACGACCACTTTAGCCCACCTAAAGTACTAATCATTTACAATTCAATAATTTCAACATTTTTCCAAAGTTTTTGTGAGCTTCTCTTAGGTGTGCAAAGGTGTTTTAAAACTCTTCATGTTTCAACAATGAACTACTTTATAATTTGTCAAAGGTGGAGTTCCTCCTAGATCGGATCTCCCCACAAAGAGATTTTGGTCCTCCAAAAGTGTAGAGATTTACTATAAATTTCTTCAATGGTTTCAATCAAGATTCAAGAATAACTATAATGCATTTCTCACTCACAATCTATTCAGACAATGGTAACCAATACTTTAGTTTTTCTGACACATTGTTTCACCCTGGCTCTTTAGAAGAAAAATTGACTCAAGGCATATTGTTAATTATGTTGTAGTTATTTTCAGTAAACTTGTCATTCTAAAAATGTGAAGGAAAAGGATACTCAATCCCTTGCTAACATACAAGAATGGAATGACTATGTTAAAAAAAATGGTATTATGTCATCATTCTTCTCCACCAACTATGTACTGAATGCAAATTTATCGGTCCTCAAGGTGTGCCTTCCAACAAAAAGGCCCGCAACTAAGGAGCCTCAAGTTCCATAAAAAATATGGTTCATTTAATTGAACCTAGGTGGCACCAACAAAGTTGATGGATCATGACCTGCATATATTGGATTGTCCTCCATCTTTGAATCACAACATATCCATAACATTCTTTCGTTCTTGGACTGCATATCCTTAAATTGGATTGATTTGATTATGACTTCTCCATTAATGAAGATTATATAGATAACAGTGGGTTTTGAGCATTGTATCCAACTATGAACATAATAAATTCATAAATGGTAGATGTGTCTAACACACATTAACATCCACATCCCGGCTTGCAAGTGCGACATATACTAAAGATGGTAAAAAAACAAAAATCACTGAATGAGTTATTCCTCATCTTGCAATTATTATTTAGAGATAACATCCCTCATATTAAAGTTCTTTTGGTTATCGAATTCCAATTCGACTAGATTGTCCATTTAATTAGATCAAGTTCACCACTCCTTCCCAACACGAATCGTATTCCTATGACAAGTGAATCATTCAAAAGTTGGAGAAGTGTGACCACTTTATTTTCATGGACCACACCCATCTTGATGAATGTGTAGGAGTCAACAATCACTTTTCCCTACAAACTCATGTCTATTTGCAATGGCATGGTGTTTTTTCCTCTCTACCCACATTTTGCATTACGGTAAAATTCAATTCCATAGCAGCTAGGACTTGCTAACCATTGTTGTGACATGCCCAATTGTATGTGAAACTACCACCAATGCCAATGCATTCCCAAAGTTAGTAATGATCCAATAGCCAATCAAATTGGTGAAATCAACTAGGGGTCCACCATGTAACAAAGTAGATTGAAAACTTGAATCGTGGAGAAACTACTTCTGGAGAATATTTTTCTGAAAGGAATCAACAATGTAATTTGTATCGACAGATTGGCCTTCATCATTTTAGGCTTGATAACCTTTTGTCACCTTGTTGAGTCAAAAATTCATGTTACCAAGGCTACAGTGGACTCCATTCTCCTTCACACATTGAAATTAGTAACCATGCATTATTTTCAATCAGTAACAATTGATAGGTTGACACCAAGCCTCCCAACCAACTTGGACAATGAAAATGCAAAAATTTGAGAACATTATCATATCGTGGAGTGTACCACGTTCTTAAACAATGATAATAAAACATAGAAACAATAAAAAATGAAAGTCTGATGTGCTCATATATCTTGGCAACAATAATGATCTATCTACTACATCCTAGTAAAATTTTGGGGATTACGATTGTCATTAGATAAGAATTTGCTTGCATTCGAAGAAATCCCAGATTTGGAAGTACTTCTAATCACCCAAAGTGAGTGCATAAACAACTTGATCAATTGACATGGAATTATCAAATAGTATCACTGAGATCTATGCATTTTAAGTTATCGATATCCCTCCATAATGGAAGCATTGTTTCACTCTAATCAGTGGTATTGTAGAACATCTGCAACTTCCTCCAACCAAAATAATTCTTGCCTTCTAGACATATAGGTCATCCACCATCTTCGAAACCAAGTACCCCAACCCCATAGCATATTCAATGACTCTCTATATGAAGTCATCCCTTAGTGAATAAATATTAATAACGAAATGATCATTCTCCATTATAATCATCTTCATAGAAATTCCAAGAAGAATGTGACTTTGATCATTGGTTGCATTCGATAAAATGTGGCTCTTCCAAGAACAAAAAATATCCATTGGTCATGAATATAGAATAATATCTGAAGATGGTAATGAATAATGTGTACTCCATGTGATAACCATTTCCAAATAGGAATTGTAATTTATTGACATATAAAACATGTTGTAAACTCAGTCCCACATAAAACTCCAATTTGAAACTGGCGTGTGTACATCCAAACCTATGCACCATGCATAAAGGATAACATATAGGGATTCCAAATAGTTTAAAGGAATTTAACACCATTGTGAGTAGGACATTTGTAATTGTTATATAGAATCTTTCTGCCACAAATCTTTGAGCAAGGAGGGAAATCCCCATCACAACATTGTCGTTTGAAAGCATGGCACCCATAATCACGTACTCAATGATATTTTCTTTTACAAAATAAATCTTGGTAGCAAGGAACTTTTTTCTTCAGGCTTATGCATCAACAAAACTTTGTAGTAACAATGCACAAAGTCTCAACAGAAGGACTTGAATGTCACCTCACTAGAAATCTATGCAGAGAGCATAAAAATATTTTCTAACATGTTGAACCACAAGTTGAGATAACAACACCACAAGATAACCCATTATACTCAATTTTATCCATTCTTTCTCATGGAAATGAGATTAATTTGAGTATGCCTTTCAATAATGGAAACATAAAAATGATATGGAGGTGGTATTAATCAACACTTAGCTATGCAAGAACATTATCCATTTATTACCAAGTCATTTGAATGGATCCTCTTTTCTAAAATGGGTTTATTCATGAATTTATTCTTGATTATTTTCCTTGGGGTGACTCTCTCATTTGCTGCCTCTTTCCTTGCAGGTGCTTGCACAACTCTTTTGTCATGTTTTGGATGACTCTAGGGATGAACCTTCTAGAATTTTCCAATATAGAGACCACTCATCTTACAATGAGTTCAATAATTCCATCTGTGGCTCCTTCTTTCCATTTTCTTCCTTATGATCTAGAAAATAGCTTTTTTGTCATGTCTCATTCTTGGTAGACATGACATTATTGTACAAGGACATTCTCTTCCAACACTTGGAAACTTTATGATTGTATAGCCCACAAAATGAGCATGGAATTTTATGCCATAAATCATGAATGACATTACCATGTTTCAAATAATCAAAAGGGACTTTAGTGTATTCATGCTTATACATTTGATGATTTTCTTTGTATCAACTTTTCTCGAGGAGAACTTGACATTGTAAGAATTCCTTTTGAAGCATCACTTTGTTCAGCAGTTTTGGAATCTCTCCAACCTCATTTTTATCATATCCTAATCCAACATATCAAGGTTGGTCTTAAAACTCAATGGTTCTTGTCATACCTTGGCCATGGATTCCCAAGCCCTTACCTTCATAACCCATTTTTGATAATATTTTTGATCCAATTCCTTGAGTGTGCTTTTCGAAGGAACCAAAACAAGCATATTCTTATGATGAAACTTAACATGAATGATTACTGCATACTTAATTTACCTTAGCATTTTGACACTTTTCTATGGAATTTTTTGTAGTTTGTAATTGCAACTCCATCTCTTTGAGTCTATCTTAAAGCTCTTGCTTCTCATCTTCCAATGTTTTCAACTTCTTCTGCAACACAACACTTCTTTCTTCATTATAAAGTTCCTCCATCATTTTCATCATGGTAAATAATCCTTTAAGAAAAGATGAGTATTTACAAAGTTTTACAAAAAGAGAATCAAAAGGATTCTCATCTCTTTGAATTTACATTTTAAAATCATTCTCCTTGCTTAAGTATAAAACCTATTAAGTATTCATACTAAGAAAAATAATAAAATTACACTGAAACAAAAAATGATCTCAAATTATACTGTTATAAAATTGCTTAGTTTTCTTTAACTACCCCCTCCCACATTTGCGTTCTTTTACAACCTCTCCAAGATAAACATGAGCTAAGTGCTACTATAACATGACCCGACCTCCAAGTTCTAGTGATGGAAGTGAGGCCTACAAATTGACAATTTACTAGCATCCCTTATGCACTATAGATCACTCAGGAGCCTAACAACCACCCCAGGTGATCAATCCCCAAGTTGGATCTCTTTATCTCTGACTTAACGCCCCAATTGTACCATTGACACACTGTGAACCTGGTTATGAGGCTCCAACGCACCCATAAGCCTTCCTGCATGCGGTTATGACCAAAAATTCCCTATTTTGTTAATGCGATTGCGATATCTATGCCACCTTTTCAGTAAAGCCTCTAAACCACTTCCAGAAATTGCCTATAAGTTTAAATAAAAATAATTAACATGAAA
Organism: Pinus taeda; assembly: GCA_000404065.3. Taxonomy (NCBI): domain Eukaryota; kingdom Viridiplantae; phylum Streptophyta; class Pinopsida; order Pinales; family Pinaceae; genus Pinus; species Pinus taeda. Next base: position 152,203 of record APFE031593123.1, read on the forward strand.
AAAAGTCTAACCATTCAAAACTTGAACAAGGTCTTGACCATAACAGACCTAATACATTATATAAATTTCATCAAACATATGATCAAACATTTAAGTTACAGGCCATGAATGCATTGATCATAAACTTCTGAACTTCATCTTAGAATCACCAAGAAGGCTCAATGTCATCTTAATTTAGATGCAACAACACTTGTTATCCCATTCATTCATCAACCATTAAATAAACTATCAAATCATGAATAAGAGACATAGTTAGAGCACATCATAGAACCATGCTTATACCAACACATAACTGGAATAGAAACCATGAAAAAATAGTCATAAAATCTACATAATAACAAGAAAATGTGCTCAATAGCTACATTATAATAATAAATCATATTCACTTATGAAAAATCCAACTAAGTCAAGGACTTCCATGTACCACCTAATCATAGATTGGGCTGAAACAAATCTTTCTTTTAGCCAATCACCCTTAGGCCATATTCCAAACATGAATGTGGGATCTCATGGGATAAACCAATACATAACCAACCAAGGAATATATAGGTTAAACCATCTCCACCCTCAAACTACCATTATCTCACCTAAACCAGTCCCGAGATCACAAAACCAAACCAAGCTTGGATGCCTCAGAATTCCTTCACCACCCCTTGAGGAATTCTCCTGTCTCCACCTGCATATTGAGGGATTCCTAGGATTTTCCTCAAACCACCTCACTCAGTTCCAAATCCTTTTGGTAATCCAAATCTCAACCAAGAATGAATCCCATCACACCATGTCTATCCAGGAAATGACAAGGCAAGAATGAAACCATTGTCAAACTAGAAAAAACCCATGCTAATGACAACAAATGAACCAAATAAACAAATGCATGTACCATGCATTCACATACAAGCAAGGAAATCACACATGCAACCTATTACCTGCAAGATCTTCCTGTTGAATTTGTTGATCCAACCTTCTCCTTAAGCTCATTTTCTTTCCTGTGCTTCCCTTTTCCTTTTCTTTACTTTTCCTTCTCCAAATCCAAGTAAATGCTAAAATGCTCCAAGAATGATCTAAGTGTGCCAGAGTGTATCAAAGAGAGAGAATGAAATGAGAGAGCCAAAATTGAACTACAAAAAAAAAAAATCCATGAACTAATTCTTTGATTCCTTTTTATCATTAATGTCTCCTTTTTCTTCATTTTCCTTCATTTTTCCTCTAATTTCTCTTGTTTTCATATTTGTGTCTCTTCACTTTCCTTTTCTTCTATTTCCTTTATTTTTGTAATTAAATGTTACTTATTGCTTCTTTTCCCTTGTCGATGCCTTTGCCAATTTCCATATCCATCGTGGAATGACAAGTCATGCCCACTAAATTGTTTTTCCCAACATTCAACTTGGAATACGTGTCTCGTGACCTTGATATTATTTTTTCCTTTATTTTCCTTTAGTACATGAAACTTTAATGCGGGGTTGTTACAAACCCCTCCCCCTTGGGGTAACACCTTCCTTGGTTTTTTATGACACCTATGACTAGTAAATTTGATGAAAACAAAACATACTTCCTAACGGAGACTCAAATGCACGTAATTACAATGACGTCCTGCTAAACAAATAAATAAAGAAAGAATACCACTTATTGGATATATTTATAAACACATCCCATTACATATCTATATATATATATATATTATATATATATATATATATATATATATATATATATATATATATTAATACCAAAAATTCATTTGTTTGAACCATCAAATAATGAAGGATACAAAGCCCACATCTAATCAACTATCTCCCATGTAGCTCCATCAGGCCCAAAGTGCTTCCTCTACACTTTAACTTGCTTTATTTCTTGGTTATGGAGCATGGTTTATTTTCACTCTAATATGCATTAAGACTCTAGTTGGAACTCTCCCTCTGGTTCCACCTATAATACATATCAATCAATCACATGATCAACATCCTGCACATGTCTCTTAAGTAATGAAACATGGAAAATGTCATTGAATTTCACTATAAGCTGCAACTCAAGTATGTAGGCCACTGCTCCAATCCTCTCAAGGGTATCAAAAGGCTCATAACACCGAGGTGCCAACTTGGTAAATGATCCAATCCTCAAGGTGCTCCTCTTGGGCTTGATGTGCAATTACACATGCTCTACAACTTGAAACTCGTTGAATGTTATATATTGATCTACATAAATATTATGCTTGTCTTGTACTTCATTCAAATTCATCTTAATAACATTCATCTCATGTTCCATATCAGGAAACATATTCATATCAATTAGCACCTTGTTCATTGGATTAGTCCAGTTGATAGGAATATTACAAATCCACCCATAAAGAGCTTCAATTGGACTCATCCTCAACGATTCTTGATAGCCATTATTATATGCAAAATCCACCAGTGGAAGATACTCCTCCCACTTCCTCTATTGATGGATGGCATACATCCTCAACATGTCCTTAAGAATCTTGTTAACCCTCTCTGTTTGTCCATATTTCTGCAAATGATAAGTTGTACTAAAAGCCAACTTTGTCCCCAATATTGCAAATAACTCCTTCCAAAAATTAGAAGTGAACTTGGTACCTTTGTCTAATATGATCTTCTTGGGAGCACCATGCAACCTCAATATCTCCTTGATGAATATATGGGCTACCTCACTAGCTGGATTTGTCGACTTTACTACAATGAAGTGAGCTACCTTACATAACATGTCAACCAAAACCATAATGGAATCAGGTTTCTTCTATTCCCTCAAGAAAATTGTAATAAATTCCATGGAAATGACCTCCCACTTATATTGTGGAATCAAAATAAGTTGTAGTATACCAGTTGGGTGATTACACTCAAATTTAACCAGTTGAGAGTCTAAGCATCTAGAAACAAATTCAACCACTTTTTTCTTCAAATTTAGCCGATGATATAACTTCTTAATAGTTTTCAATGTATTTTGATATCCCAGGTGACCTGAATATTTCTTGAAATGAAACTCTTTTAAGATAAGCTTCTTCAACTCACTACTAACTAGCATATAAATCATGTCCTTGAATATGACCAATCCATCTATCATGAGGTGATACTTCTCATCTCTATCACCTTCACCCTATTGTTACAACCCCTGATTCAACTATTGGTACCTCTGATCATGTTCCCCTACATGCAAGATCTTATCTTGTAAATTTGTCCCATAAGTGCTCACAGTTGAAATATGATTTACCTGCACTCTCCTACTGAGAGGATATGTAACCCAATTCTCCTTGGCCTTAATGTACTTGATCTCAAAATCAAAATCACTGAGAGTAGACAACCATCTATATTTCTTAGAATTTAGATTAGGTTGGTCAAACAAATACCTCAATCCACTATGATCACTAATCAAAATAAACCTCCTACCAAGAAGATAATTCCTCCACATATTTAATGCATGAATGATAGCTGCCAACTCAAGATCATGAGTCACATAGTTATGCTCATGCTCATTCAACTTCCTTGACTCATAGAATACCGCATGTCCTTATTACATCAAGATTCTACCAATTCCTTTCTTGCAAGAATTTACAAGCCACAAACTCATTATTAGGATCTGTAATTTTCAAAACTGAAGCATTTGTAAGAAAATGCTTCAACTGCTAAAATCTAGTTGCACACTCCTCATTCCATTCAAACTTCTTTCCTTTTTTATTAAAAAATGTAATAGGATAGGAAATCCTTGAGAAGTTTTGAATGAAATTCTTGTACTAACATGTTAGTCCCATGAATGATCTCACCTCATCCATATTCCTAGGAGCTAGCCACTCCATAATAGGTATAATACTTTCGAGGTCCATTGCAATACCTTCCTTAGAAATAACATGCCCCCAGTAATGAACCTAAGACTAAAAGAAAATGCACTTGTTGAGCTTAGCATACAACTGATGCTCTCTCAACAATCTCAACACTGCTTCTAGATGCTTTGTATGCTCCTCCTCATTCTTGGAGTATATCAATATATTATTAATAAACACTATCATAAACTTGTCTAGATAAGGACACAACACATTTTTCATCAAACAAATAAAGGTGGTTGGAGCATTAACTAAGACCAAAAGGAACCACCACAAACTCATAATGCCCAGACCTAGTATGAAATCTAGCCTTGTAGATATCTTCTTCTTCTATTTTCACCTAATGATATCATTATCTCAAATAAATCTTTGAGAACACAGCTATGCCCTTCAACTAATCAAACAAATCATCAATCTAAGGCAAAGGATACTTGTTCTTGATAGTCACCTTGTTTAGTTGCCTGTAATCAATGAAAAATATGAGATTTCCATCATTCTTCTTTACAAACAACACCGGTGCACCCCAAGGTGACACACTTAGCATAATGTATCCCTTATCAAGCATTTATTTAAGTTGCAACTTCAATTCCACCAACTTTGAAGTGATCATTATGTAAGGATCTTTAAACATTAATGTTTCTCCTGGTACCAACTCAATAGAAAATTCCACTTCCCTAAGAGGAGGCAACTCTAAAATATCTGCAGGAAACACATCCTAAAACTGCTGCAAAATACCTCTGCAAGACTTCCCCATCCTCCACATCCCTCCCTTTGTCACTAGAAATATGTAATGCAAACAATACACACCTCTTCCTACAATTATGCTTAGCTACCGTGGTTGTAACCATTCTCACTAATGTAGGTTTCTTGTTTCCCTGCAAGATTCTCTTCTCTCCATCATCATTTAGACACTCAATAACCTTTTCGTATAAGTCTACCTTGGTCATGTGAGTAACCAACCAATCCATGCCAAAAATCATACTATATGATCCCAAAAGAAGCACATTTAGATGTGAAGATGTAATTATACCATTAAGCTCAAATGTGCAAGCCCTCACCAAATGATTAACTCTTTTCTTTGTCCCTATAACCAAATACACCAACAAAGAATCTGCATGAACTTCTATATTCAAGCCATGCTTATCCACCAGGTTAGAACTAACATAATTATAAGTAGATCCGAGATCAGTCAAAATGGAAACAACCCAATTACAAATATTACCTTCCATCTCAACAATGGATTCCTGATGATCTACCTGCATGTTATCAAGTGCTGCATATATCCAAGGAATGCTCTAACCAACATCCCCAACTGTTTATGCCTCCTAAGCACTATAGATTTGTGGCTTACCACCCTCGTACAATGGACAATTAATCTTGCGATGGTCTTTGCCACAAATCCAACAGTGCAATGATTCTCTACCACTACCTTTATTTTTATGCTCTCTAGGCTAAGGTCCATGTCCCTTCATAGCTACATTAAAATTCTTGTAAGGAGGCACATTTTCTTTCTCACCTACATCTTGAGACCATCCCTACTTCTGAGACCCTTTTCCTTTAACCTTCTCATTCCCTTTCCAATCGTGCTTAGGCTCAAACTTGTGCTCTGAATTCTCATAACAATGCCTTAATTTCCTAATGACTTCCTTCAATGACATAGTTTCATCATACTCAATCCAATCCTTCAATTCTAATGGCAATCCACCGATGAACCTCTTTACCTATTGTAGAGGCTACAGCCACCCTCAAAAATATTTCCTATGCTTTGATTTTGGAGCCTTCCTTCCTATATACAAGAGCTTATCTTATACTGCTATCAAGTAATCATGATTCGATTGAGACTTACATTTTTCATTTGTGCTTTTGTTTTCTCATTTTTACACTTCCCTAATCTTTCTATGTCACAATCTAACCTCCTAACTTGGTTACACAACAATTCCAAGCTTCCCTGCAGAAACTTCACAATCCTTGAGGGAAAGTAGCCATGATGATTGGAATTTCACAATTCAGACTGGAAGTCAGCCTTGACCTCAGAAACTACATAGTCATGGAAGGCAAACTAACACTGAGCCCATAAATTGTGCATTCTCTCACTGAGCTTAGAAAGTGCACTGTGCACTGAGCCGGAAAGTTGCCCAATTCTCCATAATTACATAGTCCTTCTTGATAGTGTGCATGGTGAGTTGCTCGTAATGAAAAAAACATCCTTTAAAAACAGGGATCCATTATTAGTATCCCAAATGAGGCACATTTGTTAGTTTTAGAAACTTCCGCCAAGTGTCATTTTTTCCCTTTATTTTAGGCATATGAATCATAAACCCTCATTCACTCAAATCTAATTAATTTAAGCCTCTAGAGCTCATTTTCACTTATAATCTTGGATTTCTATCATTCTTGAGGAGATCAAGGAACCTTCAATGTGATCGTTGTCGCTTTTCCCAGTGAGTTTTGCTTTTATCGTCTTTTGCTGCTTTTTCTGTCGCTTTTTATCATTTCTCTTTTGTGAGTGTTGTTTTTCTTATTTCTCTTCGTGTTTGTTGGCACTTCAACGTATGTTAGCTTTTCAAAGTTGTCATTTTCCTTTCACAAGTGTCGCATCGATTTTCTCAGTTTTTCACCAATGGCTGTCATTGCAGTGACTCTCCTCACATACTTGATTTTCCTTTTCTTGTTCAATTTCTAAAATTTATATACATTGATTTATTCAAACGGTCACGCGGAATGAGTCGAGGTTGCGGACAAGATCGACCTTCCTAGTATCTACTGATATCTAGTGATAAGCAAGCCAATAAAAAACTATCTTTCTCTAAATATGCAAGTAAAATAAAGGCAAACAAGTGTTTTTAGGCCTACCTTGGGTCCAATGCAAGTTTGTGGAAGCCTTGCTCCCTTGCTCCAAATGAGCTTCCTTGAAGTGTAATTTTCCAAACACAAACAAGAAAACCAAATTAAATAGCACCTGAAAAGCCAATATCATAAAGCATATTCATCATAATGATCAAGGAGATTATGAAACAAACCACATAAGACAATTTGCTGAGAAAAATGAATCGGATTGTATTAATTCAAATGAAGAAGAAATTTACAACCTGTGCCTTGATGTTGTACAAGCTCCTCCCAGGGTCCGACAAGAAGTCTCCTCTACTTTGACAAGTT
>APFE031593127.1:0-10361 GCA_000404065.3 Pinus taeda
GGAAATTTTAATAACACAACCTAGGGAATGCCGAATGATGATATCAATCGAGTAGCATTCACTACAAAGATGCGTGGAGAAGTGTTATGAATTGTAAGACATGTTTTAATGAGCATGGATGTTTAAAATGTAACACATATTTTAGAGTAAGAGGCACGCATTAATATCAATGTTAATGCTCATACTAAAATTAATGATAATACTAATATTAATATATTAGCATTAGCATTACTATATATTATACTAATATTCATATATTAACTAATATATATATATTTATTCATTAATAGAAAATATATGTTGTTATTTATATTACTTATATTAATGCTTTAACATAATAATATTAATAAATAATCAATAATATTGATATTCAAAATTATGATTTTATATATTAGTTAATAATCAAACTATTAATACTTCATGTGGCGTAATACATTAATAAATGATTAATTACGACCTACTATAATTGTTAGTGTTTAATAAGATTGAAAATAATGAATTATAATTAATTAAAGTTAACCATTAATTATTATGTTATCAACATTAACAATTTGAGCTAGTTAACAAAATGTATCAAACTATTACATTTAAAAATATTATTACATAAATAATTATCATGAAATTATTAAGGATATATTAACCTTATCATTAATAACATTAATGTTAATATTTGTATTGTCAATATTATATTTAATTATTATTATTATTAATGTATTAAAAATGTAACTATTAGAAACATTATTTATGAATATTAATGATAATAAATAAATGTTATTAATTCAATTTTATTAATGTTAACATTATAGGTTAATTTTTATTAAAATTAGAAGTATTTCTAATAATATATAATTTTGAATATATTAATATATGTGTAATATTTGTATTTATAGATAGTAATATACTATTGATAAACCTAATTTTATAGAGTATAGTTACTAAATATACATTATAAAGTTTATTTTACTAATAATAGATTTATTGAGTGTGATTTGTTATATTAGTTAATATTATATGGAAGATATCCACTAGTTTGGCCAAAAATTGTTTATTGTACAGTCATTACTGGGATTTGATTCAGTTGTTCCACTATGCAGCGATTGCGTATATCGTGTGTCTGATCAGGTGTTGTTAAGGCAACGCATTCGCTTTTGAGGATATATTTGAAAAAAAACCCTCCATCTACTTTCCCTTGATTCGGTTATGTTCCTTTGGGAATACTATATTCGGACACTCCCTCTGTGCCCTTTGAATTTATTGGTTGAGGGGATCCTCTTGGGAGCCTCAAGTTTAATATGATGGTGGGTGATGGGAGGATGTTATAAACTTGTAACATCAGATCTTCCTCCATGGATTTTCCTCTGAAGATTAGACTTTGTAGGAGAATCATGATACCTAAAGTTTTCATGATTGCAATTTAATTATTTGATGTGATTGGTGGCCCAAACCCAAAATAATATTGATTTTCCATATATGGATTTGATAAAAATATGGAAGGCTACCATAGTTCCTAGATAAACTGCTCACACTTAACAATCACTCAAATATTTAGTCAAATCAAGGGATAATCATGGAGCTGCAAAGAGTGAGATAGATTGTTGTGGTAGTATTCAGTTCATAAGCAATGACCAAATGACCGAGCACACCCACAATGATGGAGGAAATTTTTGATCTGGCAAGAAATGAAGTAGACTCCCTAGATCTAATGTTATTCCTCCATTTCGACAACCTAATGTGCTTAGGGGATTGAGAATTTATAGATCCATGATATTTAACTACGGATATATGAAATGAAGCGTTTGAGGTGGCAGATTTGATTCTTTAGCCAGATTTTTTCCTTTAGATCTGACCAATATTTCTCCTATGACTAAGAGGAGACAAAGATAATAATTCTTCTCTAGAGTCGCCTCAATTCTACATAGATACATTCCCAACTCATGAATGTGATTCCATTTACTTATTTCTATGCCATTGTGTATGTATGGGGTGAGAATATACTCGACATCCATGATATGGTAAATGATACTATCGAAAACCTAAGTTTTCAGTCTCCATCCCCATATAGGAGACATAAACCAATATTCAGTCCATTCAAAAACTCCATTATTAGACCCATGAGCAGTGAGATCATGCCCTAGCAATGACTTGGATGTTTTATCTCATGTGTGAAGAAACTCGACCGCATAAGGAAAGCGAAAATACTAAGAAACCCTAGCCATCACACAGAGATTTTTCTCTTGACACAATTCCTGTATCAATCTTTAATTTGATTTTTTTATTAATATATTTTTATCTTACATTTTAATCAAATTTTCTATTTATTTCAGTCATTGTAAGTTAATAATTAGTGTATTAGATAAATTAACTTTTTATGGTACAAAACGGTTGGAGTTTATAACTTGTTAAATCTATTTCATATAAAATCAAAATTTAACAAATATTTTTAGCCAATAAATTGTATAGATAAAATTGACCATGACAATACCAGAAGTAACAATGGCTATGGATTTTCCTGTTAAGTATCATCACTAGTTTTTGTATGTTTGAAAACCACAAGTTTTGATGGTTGCTTTTAATCAATATATACTTTTCAACAATACAAATAATCACAACATCACAGGTGATTATGACTATGATTTTTTTTGTAACCACAATAATTCAATGTAAAATTAAAAATATATCATATGGCCATAATGATGATGATAAATACAAACAAAATAATCATAATATTTAAAATTTAATTTACAAATTGATGTTTTATGAGGATAGAATTTTAAATGTATGTGCTTTTATTTTATGCCATGTATTTGTTTTTTGCACTTTTGTTTGCATGTGGTTGCTTGTTTTTCTGTAATATTTCTACACATGTGTAATATAATATATAATAATTACTTATAGAATGAGAAGAATTTGTATATTGACTAATGAAGGAAAAACAACTTTCAAGACTAATGAAGGGCTGTATGAATGGTTGGTGATGTTGTTTGGGTTAAGAAATGCACAAGGTACTTTTATTCGCTTGATGAACAAGATGTTGAAGGAATTCATTGGGAACTTTGTGATTCTGTATCTTGACGACATCTTGATTTTCATCAAAACCAGGGAGGAGCATTTTCGACATGTATGATGTGTTTCTGAGAAACTACAATAGAACAAGTTACTAATAAATCTGAAGAAGTTCACATTCTTTAGAAGGAATTGGTCTATTTGGGTTTCATAATTGTAGAGAATGAACTGAAAATGGACCCAGAGAAAGTTGCAGTTATACTTAGCTAGCCATCCCAGTTTTTATCGTAAGTTTATAAGAGACTTTAGTGGAATCTATACACCTATGTTAGATACAATCAAGAAGACAAGTCAACCTTTTCAGTGGACTAAAGTGGTGGAAAAGAGTTTCCAAATATTGAAGAAGATCATTGAGAGGCCAATTTTGAGGCTACTTGACTTCAACAATTTTTTTCAAGTTTGTTGTGATGCCAATTGTATAGCCATTGGGGCCATACACAGCCAAGAAGACAAACATATTGCTTATTTCAGTGAAAATTTGAATGATGGCAGACAGAAGTACTCCTCATATGGCAAGGATTTTTATGTTGTCGTCCAAGCACTAAAACATTGGAGACACTATTTCCTAGGTAACGTTTTTTTTTTTATTTTCAGATAATTCTGCATTACAATACATTATGCAGTAGCACAAATTAAACCATAAGCATGCAATGTGGGTTGAATACTTGCAGAGTTATAAATTTGTATTGAGACATATTAGTGGACATGCCAACAAGGTGGCAGATACATTGAGAAAAAGAGCTTTGCTCTTATAGGAGAGCATGATATAAGTGTTGGGTTTTGAACACCTAAAAGACTTGTATCAGACAGATGCAGACTTCAAGGAGGCTTATGAGGCCTATCAAGACTCTTTGATGAGGAATAATCGTCCATCGCTAGACTATAACTTACACGAGAAGTTGTTGTTAAAGGGAGGAAAATTGTGTATTCCTCATTGTTCGATGAGGGAGAACATCATTTGAGAGAAACATAGTGGGGGTCTTGCCGGACACTTCAGCATTCATAAGACCTTAGACCAACTCATTCATTTTTATTATTGGTCGAGGATGAGAAGAGAAAATTACAAGGAAATAAAATGCTAGCAGGGGACAAATAACAGACAAAGGAAAAGGAAAATCCTTCGGGAGAGGAAGAACTAGCAATAACAGTGAAGAGGGTAGTAGTTCCAAAACTTCAGGGATAGCAAAAAACGATGGAAGCACAAGAGGAGGAAGGACATACCAGAGAGAGGGTCTACTATGCACTCGAGGAGAAACCACAATAAGCAACAGACTTGCAAGTGACCCTGACCACAAGTGGTCATTCCTGTTACCACTGGAAAGAAAAGCATTATTGTACTAAAACATCAAGAGAGATCTTACCTGGAAAGTTTGTGAGCGGTGGACAAGCATAGGGTCATCTCGTAGCCACCACCTGAGCATACAAAGAACCAAAATCCAAATGAATAGCAGAGCCATCAAACCATAAACACAAGTGCAACCACAAAAATACCAAGAGCATTCAAAGGAATAAACTGACATTGTGTCATAGATACCCACTGAACATAGTTGTAGAATGTTGGAAGGCATCCCTAGCCATCAAGTGGGAAAAAAACAAACAGAGACCTCCAACAAAAACAAGTAAAGCACAGAGAGTCTTACCACTCGACGAGCAAGAGTCGAGAAACCAAGCAAAGTGCCAGAGTAACGAGAAAGAAACCCACAAGAAGACTAAACCAGAGTGCAAACCTCAGAGAGTAGACCAACTACTGGTGGAAATGACGGATTAGGGTAGGAGTTATGGTTACACATCAATCGGGAGAACACAAATCGCAGGATGAGACAGGTGTCTCTCTCCTGAATACTTCCATATGTGGTAACATGGAACATAAAATGACAAGTACCATAAAATCTTGCAAATAATCACACTATTAGTTATTATAAATAAGTGTAAGTCTTGCTTCCAGGTTAAGGTTATTGAGTAATGAGAATAATTTCTATATTTATTAATGAGAATAAATTTTTCAACATGAATTTTTGTAAGCAACACTATTCAATGCACAATATTACCATAAAATCTTGCAAATAATCACACGATTAGTTATTATAAATAAATGTAAGTCTTGCGTCGAGGTTAAGGTTATTGAGTAATGAGAAGAATTTCTATATTTATTAATGAGAAGAACTTTTTCAAGATGAATTTTTGCAAGCAACACTATTCAATGCACTATATTTTTTGTAATTATTATTAATTAATATTATTTCTATAATTAGTTGCAGGTTCATGTTTTATGATGAATTTTAAATGTTTGTCTTTTCATTTTATGTAATATATTTGTTTGTTTATTTATTCTCTTTCTTGTGTATAATTTTATAACATAAGAAAGACTTTCATTAGAATAGCCATATGGAAGGTCATTGAACAAATTGTCTACTGAGATGATACAAATCATCTTTATCATGATTTAACACAAATAATATATAATATGCAATAATTACCGTTCCAGTTAATTGAATGTGTCTTAAATTATATATGTTCAAATTAGCATTTAGTATAACAAAATTCCATTTATTTTTGCAAATCACCATAACATCATGAATGACCATTGATTTTTTTGTAAGTATAATTATTCAATGCATTGTTTAGAATGAAATTATTTTATGAGTATTTTTAGTCAATATATATTCATAATTAGTTACAAATCCATGCTTTATGATGGTAGAAATTTAAATGCTTGTGTTTTTATTTTATGTAATGTATTGGTTTCTTTATTTGTCTTTGTATGTGTATAAATTCTTGAACACAATTTTTTTTTTATTAGAATAACTTGATACAAATAACTTCTATGATGATTTTAATCATGCATAGTATCCAATGCAAGAATTAGACTTCGAATGAATTGAATACTTGCATAACTTATATATGTTCAATTTAGTAAAAGTTCAATTATTTTGGTAAATGAATATGACATCATGAATGAAAATGTATTCTTCTTGTAACCACCTCTATTCAATGTGTCTATTTGAAAATCACAATTATTTTTAATTAATATATTCTTATAAATAATTACAATTTTATGTTTTATTATAGAATTTCAAATGTTTCTGATTATAGTTTATTTTTTGTATATGTTTGTGATTGTGCATGTATAATTCTTTTATCCATACCTAAATATCATATATAACAATTACACTTTAAATGAGTTGAATTTGCATATTAACTTATCTTATGTGCAAAGTGATATTCAATTTAATAACAGTCCATTTATTTCTACAAATGATTATAACAACCATTAATTAACATATATTTCAATAATAAAAATAACTATAATATCGCAAATGATTATGATGATAAACTTTTTGCATGCATAATTACTCAATACAATTAAAAAATATACCAGAAAACATTTATCACAATTTGCAAGAAATTATATAGTTTAGAAACTAAGTAGTTATAAATTGATGCTTCATCATGATAGAATTTTAAAAGGTGTTTTTTATTTTTTATTATGGGCTTATTTATTTTGTTTTCTTTTTCCTTTTTGTGTAATGATTTTGCACATACATAATATTAAACTAAAAAGAGGAAAAAGTTGAATATGGTATTTTAACTCACTTATGCTCATTTAATTTTCTTTTAAATATTTTAATCAAAATATATTTTAAAAATACAAATCTGGAGCTCATCGTTTATCCTTGGATTTATATTTGTGTTTAATTTAATAAATTAATTTTAGAAGAAAACATATAATTAATTTAAAAATATACAACTATCTTTTCTAAACATGCTAAACATGTCTTTTTCAAGGTTCTTATGTTGCCTCTAATTACAAAAATGAATTGTAATAAGGCTTGGTAAATTTATATTATGACCTTTTCGATTGAATATGCCCCTAACAAGTCAAAGTGGGTCAAATGATGTGTCAAATATGTGGCATATGATAGTGTAAATATTTACTTTCACTTATATAAAGAAAATTTGGTTTTTTGTGTTATGATTCTTGAAAATTTATTAAAGAGGAAGCATTGGATAAGTACTTGAAGGCCAAAGAATAGGACAAAAAGCTTGCATGTATTTTAACTGTAAAAGATGTCGACAGATAACCCAAGTTGGTCGTAGAGTAACCTACAAACACAAGAAAGGAATTCCTTAGTTTGGATTGGAATCACTTTAAATCAATCACGCAACGAATGTTACAGATGGTTTTGATATTAATAGAGTTTAGCCTTAGTAATATAGATGGCATCCTTCAATTTGATTCTTTGTTGTAAAGGGAATAACATAAGTGTTGTAAATATATTATTTTCTGAAGAAAAATTATATCGAGATGAGAATCGAGTACAGTTTAATCATAAAATAAAAATTATGGAAATATTGCACAATATTTGAAGGAACTGCATGTATGAAGTGTAGTTCATTTTAAAATCAATGAGAAAAATAGAATTGCACTGAAATCCTTCGAGGAAACCATAACCAACTTATGATCCATCACAAACACAAAGTTAGAATTCAAAAATTAGGGTAATATACCCAATATGCGAGAATGGATATATTATAACAAATATAAGTGAATGTAGAGGAACTAAAGACCTTGTGATGGGTTACCGAAGGATTGAATCCATACCACATTTTGCAAGGAGTCTTTTTGTAAGAGCATGAGATGGACATATGTTTTTCACAGGCATTGAGCATAGGATAACATCATCCAAAAACATCAATGTTATGCTTTTGAAAAACATCATTGAATGAACTATATTCAATATATTAATGTTCATTCTTTCAACTACATAGTTTTGTTGAGAATTATATGGAACTAGCTCTAATGTTGAACACCATTCTTGCGGAAATATTTTTTATATTCATTAGAGTATGCTATATTCAATTAATAGTATGAAGAGAGCCAATATGGGATTATGCTTCATATCCAATCCATATGTATTCATACTTAAATTTTTTGAAAGCTTGAGATATACTTTTCAATAAGTACACCAAACAGATTCTTGTGTAATCATCAACATAATTCTTCCTACATTTAGCTTTATTAGCATAAATAAAATGCATAGGACCACACAAATATGAACATATATGTCCAACTTTTCTCCATGAATAAAGCGGCCTTTCTAACGAATGTGAACAAGAAGACAAGGAATAATACAGTTACTAGATTGCTAGTGAATGTGAACAAGGAGAAAGTTATCCCAACTATAATAGGAGATCAATCTTCCTCGCATATCTAAAGTTGACCAACCAAACCGAGTCGGCCAAGATATTTCGCATACCTGAGAAGCCATGGAATCATCATCCCAACCTCAACCCATGGAATCATCATCCCAACATGAACCCATGGAATCATCATCCCACATGCTATCACATTGTCTAGCTCCCATATACATCACTATGTATTGACTCCCATGAGCCACTTACCCCATGGGATCATCAAGTCCTCATATTCGATCATAATGACATCAAGATGAAGAACATTCAACCAATTCTCATGATGATTTTATATCTTAACTGTGTTGTCCTTTTGTCTCAATCGCTCTCATCCAAATGGTCTCAATCCTAAAATTATGATGAACACTTGGTGAATCTCTCGCATTTCCAACTATAAATCATCCTCTCCAAATATTTCTCATCCCTTTTCCTTGTCTAATAAATTGGCCCCACCCACCCTTGGAATGAATACATATTGGAAAACCTCCACATCAATCTATGCTATCTAAACCTCCACAACCACCACCTCCTCTTCCTTCGTGCTCTACTCCTCAAACACCTCCTCCACCTCCACCTCCTACACCTCCTGCTCCTCCCCGCCCTACTCCTCCTCTGCCTACACCACCTCCCCCACCTCCTTTTCCTTGACCTCGTCCTACACCTCCTCCAACACCTTTGCCTTCGCCTCCTCCTCCTCGTCCTTCTCCTCCAGTAGCACCTCCACCCCCTCAACCTCCACCTCCACCACCTAAGCCTCTGCCTTCAACTCCTCCTTTGCATCCTCCTCCAACACTACCTCCTCTACCACCTCCACCTCTACCTTCCTCTCATCTTGGTCCTCCTCTACCACCACCTCCCCCACCTCCACAACTGCTTCCTCCACAACCACCACCAACTCTAGCTCCGCCTCCTCCTCAACTACCTCCTCCTCCATCAACACCTCCACTTGCATTGTGTACAACTCCACCTCCACCTCCACCTTCGCCTCCTCCTCCTCCTCGTCCACCATCGCCCCTTCCTCCTCCTCCTCCTCCAACACCTCCTCCACCTCCATCTCCACCTCCTCCAAATCCACCACATCCACCTCCACCTACTACACCTCCTTCTCCTCTTCCTCCTCTCCCACCTCGCCCACCTCCTCTTCCTCGACCTCGAACTCCATCGCCTCCAACACCTTCACCTCCTCTTCCTCCTCCTCCTCCACCTCCTCTTCCTCCTCCTCCTCTTCCTCCACTACCACCTCCTCAACCTCCACATCCTCTTCCTTCTCCTCCTTTTAACCCGCATACACGTACACCTCCTCATCAACAACCTTCTCCTCCTTCTCCTCCACCTCCACCCCCTACCACCACCTCCACCTCCATCCACTAAACCTCCACCTCCACCACCTAAGCCTCTGCCTCTGACTCTTCCTCTAAGTCCACCTCCTCCAACACCTTCACCTCTACCTTCGCTTCCTCCTCCTCCTTCTCCTCAACCTCCACCACTGCCTCCTCCACAACCACCTCCACCTCCGACTCCTCCACCGACTCCATCTCCGCCTCCTCCTCCACCTCTACCTCTACCTCATCCTCCTCCACCTCCACCTTCATATCGTCCTCATCCTCCACCTCCTCCTCCTCCTCGACTTCCTCCTTAAAATCCACCTCCATCTCCTCTTCCACCACCTCCACCTCCACCTCCACCTCCTTAGAAAACTTGAAAATAAAATAAAATTGGATATCATTTCATTCTCTTTATCAATATATACATGATAATATAAAAAATAATATGTATATAAAATTACAATATAAATAATTAATTATAAAAGCACAATTTAATTAATAAAATTTGTATTATTTATATGGAAGGATGTTGAAGTAAATCACAAAAAAACTCAATGCTTATTTTTAATGTCCAGAACTATTCAAAATCAATAGGCTAATTATATAAAATCTCCACTTCCACCTCCACCTTCTTAGAAAACTTGAAAATAAAATAAAATTGGTTACCATTTCATTCTCTTTATCAATATATACATGATATGATAATATAACAAATAATATGTATATAAAATTACAATATAAATAATTAATTATAAAAGCACAATTTAATTAATAAAATTT
>APFE031593127.1:10553-24464 GCA_000404065.3 Pinus taeda
TTTATAAAATTGATATAAATAATATCAAACGATGTTGAAGTAAATAAAAAAACTCAATGTTAAAATCAATAAGTTAACTATATAAAATCTTTAAAAAATAAAATAAAATAAAGACAATTTACATAGACACAAATTCAGGAATGCCCAATATGACTAACATACAAACAAAAAACACATTGAAATTTAAGAAAACCTCCACTCGTCATAGGCGTAAGTACGACGGAACTTAAGTAAACTACCACTAGCTGAAATCCTTTTCGATAAAATATTTGAAAACTTCATAAAAGGAGTGGATAATAGACACACTAAATTTACTTGACAACATAACAATACGTGCTTTTGGCATCGGTTAAATGGTTGTCTGACCCATCTTCTAAAACGTAACATTATATTTGTATATTTATACTTTTGACACTTTCCCTATGTGTAATTAGAAAGAAATGCAAATATAATGTTGAGAAATGTGGAAGGAAGATATTGGAAAGCAGAGGGAGGGCATCACCGGAGCCGTGACTAATCCTTTGAGGGTTTGCTTTACATTCAAATTGATTAGCTTCACAGAAATGAGTGAAAAATTTCAAACAAATGGAGCCCTATAACTAATCCTTTAAGGGCTTTGCTTTACATTCAAATTGATTAACTTCACAGAAACGCGTGAAAAAATTCAAACAAATGAAGTCTAGAGAAGTTTGCGATTATGATTGGTTGGATAATTCCAGCGATGTCATATCTAACAAAGGTGTCATAAAATTACTCTGCCTTTTGACGATCGAAAAACTTGAAAGTAACAGATGAAAAAAGTTAATAAATGTGTAGCCGTAACCTAATCCTCAACCAAGGACCTGAACCCAACGTAGAACAGTGCACAATAACCTGGCTGAAGATACTTTTAATGTGGCCAATTGTGTTCCTACAAGTAATTTTTGTTGCAACCAATAGAAATTTGAAAGGCTACATAGAAATGAAATCTAAATCGGAATATCATAAACTAATTATCAAAATAAAGAAGGACGGGCGCCTAGTTTGAAGAGATTAAACTAATTAAAGAAAATAAAATAGAAACAACAAAATTAAATTGACAACAAATTACCTGAAATTTAAAAAATCACGGGAAATAAATAGAGTACCTGAAACAAATTTGAAGCAGTGGAAGAGAATAGCCCAACAAGGGTTTGTGTAACAGTAGCAACAAGAGCACATTGGAAGATAACAATTCTCCCCTTGGCGATTCTTGTGCATAAAATCATAAGAAAGGAAAAATAGAAGGCCGAAATGAATGAATTTACTTCGAGATATACCAAGAATAACATAATCAGAAATAGAACTGATCTCAATCATTTTGATACAGTAGAGGATCTTTTAGAATAGTCAGATTTACAAACAGATAGATGGTATATCGAAATGAATAACAAAATCAAGAAATAACGTTGATCTCAAACGATTGGATGTAGTGAGGATCTTCTGGAACAGTCCAAATCCATTGTGATCATCAATAGAAAGATGAGGAGGAGGAGGAGGATAAGGAGGAGGTGAAGGTATAGCTGGAGTTGGTGGAGGGGGTGGAGGTGAAGGTGGAGGAGGACTTAGAGGAGGAGTGAGATGTAGAGGCTTAGGTGGTGGAGGTGGAGGAGGAGGTGGTCGAGGTGGAGGAGCAGGAGGTGTACATGGATGTGGAGGAGAAGGAGGAGGAGGAAGAGGAAGTGGAGTTGGAGGAGGTGGTAGTGGAGGTGGAGGAGGTAGTAGTGGACAAAGAGGAGGAGGAGGAAGAGGAGGTGGTGGAGGAGGGGGAGACAAAGGTGAAGGTGTTGAGGGGGGTGGAGGTGGAGGTTGAGGAAGAGGTGGTGGAGGAGGATGTGGAGGTGTACGAGTGGAGGAGTTGGATGTGGTGGAGGTGGAGGAGGTGGTGGAGGAGGAGGAGAAGGTGAAGGTGGTTGTGGAGCTGGAGGTGGAGGAGGAGGTGTACGGGGTGGAGGTGGAGGTGGTTGTGGAGGAGGTGTAAGAGGTAGTCGAGGAAGAGTGGGAGGAGGTGTACATGGAGGCTGAGGGGAGGTGGAGGTGGATGAGGTGGTAGTGGAGGAAGAGGAGGTGGTGTTGGAGGAGGTGGTGGAGGAGGAGATGACAGAGGTGAAGGTGTTGGAGGAGGTGGAGTTGAAGGTTGAGAAAGAGGAGGTGGGGTCCGTCAAGGAGGAAGAGGAGAAGGAGGTCTAGTAGGTGGAGGAGGTGGAGGTGGAGGAGATGGTGGAGGAGGAGGAGATAGAGGAGTAGGAGGAGGTGGTCAGGGAGGAGGAGGAGTTTGCAAAGGTAGAGGTGGAGGTGGAGGAGGGGGTAGATGCTCACATGGTGTAGGTGGAGGTTGAGGTAGAAGTGGTTGTGGAGGTGTTGGTGAAGGAGAAGGAGGAGGTGGTCAAGGAGGAGGATGTGGAGGTGGAGAAGGAGGAGGTGGAGGGGTGGTTGAGGACGTGGAGGAGGAGTTGTACGTGGATGAAAAGGAGGAGAAGGAGGAGTAGGAGGGGTGGAGGTGGTGGCAGAGGAGGAGGAGGGGCAAGAGGAGGTGGAGAAAGAAGAGGAGGAAGAGGAAGAGGAGGTGGTGGAGGAGGCGGAGTTAGAGGTGAATATTTTGGAGGAAGCAGAGGTGGAGGTGGTGGAGTTAGAGATAGAGGATATGGAGGTGGCAATGTAGGAGGTGGAGGTTGAGGAGGAGGAGGAGTAGGAGGTGGAGGTGGTCATTGTGGAGGCATAGGTGGAGAAGGAGGAGGTGGAGGTGGTTGTTAAGGACATGGAGGAGGAAGTGTACATGTATGTCTACGTGGGTGTAGAGGATGAGGAGGAGGAGTCAGAGGGGGTGGAGCTGGAGGTAGAGGAGGAGGAGGAGGGGGAGGAGGAGGAGGTGGTGGAGGTAGAGGTGGCAGTGGAGGTGGAGGAGGAAGAGGAAGAGGAGGTGGTGAAGGAGGAGCAGGTAGAGGTGAAGGTGTTGGAGGAAGTGGAGGTGGAGGTGGTGGAGGTAGATATAGAGGATGTGGAGGTGGCATTGTACGAGGAGGATGTAGAGGTGGTGGTTTGGGAGGTGGAGGTGGAGAAGGAGGAGGTGGAGGTGGTGGTTGGGGATGTGGAGGAGGTGTATGTGTACGTGTGAATTGACGTAGAGGATGAGGAGGAGGAGGAGGAGGAGGAGGAGGAGGCAGAGGAGGATGTGGAGGTGGTGGTTTGGGAGGTGCAGGTTGAGAAGGAGGAGGTGGAGGTGGTGGTTGAGGATGTGGAGGAGGTGTATGTGTACATGTAAATGGACGTAGAGGATGAGGAGGAGGAGGCAGAGGAGGAAGAGGAAGAGGAGGTGGTGGAGGAGGACAAGGTAGAGGTGAAGGTATGGAGGAAGTGGAGCTGGAGGTGGTGGAGGTAGAGATAGAGGACGTGGAGGTGGCAGCGTAGGAGGAGTTGGTGGAGGTGGTGGAAGAGGAGGAGGAGGTGGAGGAGGTGGCGGAGAAGGAGGAGTTGGTGGATGTGGATGAGGAGGTTGAGGAGGAGTAGGAGAAGAAGGTGGAGGAGGTGGAGGTGGAGGTGAAGGTGGTTGAGGTGGAGGTAGAGGAGGATGAGGGTGTAGTGGAGGTGACAGAGGTGGAGGAGGAGGAGGAGGGGACATAGGGGGAAGATGTAGATGTGGAGGAGCAGGTTGAGGAGGAGGATGAGGAGAAGGTATAGGAGGTGGTTAAGGTGGATCTAGAGGTGTAGGTGGAGATATACAAGTTAGTTTAAGATTCATGTCTTCAATTCAAACATTAAATTTTCACTCTCTTCTCCATTGCTGGAAATGAAGGCTAGACTCTCAGGAATCCAAAACATATGTCTTCACATAAATAATATCCTACTATTAACTCATAAGTACTTCGTTTAGATATGATATCTTGTGCAACAATTCGAACCATTTTTCCCTTACTCACTTTAGCACTGCTAGTTATCATTTTATTACTTAATGATTGTGTTAATAGATTTGTTTATCATATAGGAATTTAACTTTCATTACATATTTTTTCATTTAGTGAATGTCATTTCACATTTTGTGTAATTTCAAAAATTGTGTAGTGATTAACACTATAATTACTATAATAGTTTCACACCAAGTAGTTGAAAAACTTACAGATGGTGACGAACCACCAAATCCTCAAGATGTTGGCTTATTTCAAGCGAAGTAATAATTGTTTTTCTATACTTTGTGACAAACGGTGTAGTTTGTCTCCTACTATATATTCTATTACGATCATTGAGTTTTACTATTTTCCTATGCGTTCTTCTAATCTTAAGATTTATGGGATGCAAACGAATTAGGATAAATGTCTTATATGATGCCTTTTCATCCTATTTAATTATTCCTAAATGATGTTAGGCCTTGGATGGAATATAGTACTACCCAAAATTGTAATTAAAGTTATAAATCCCTGAAAACGAGTGCAACTCTAGGGGGTACACAAAAACATTTCCCAATGTCACATAAACAACACTTACTCTCACCTTAGACTACTTTTCTTATGATATAGGGGAAACCATAGGAAATATTTATGATAGTATAAGGTATACCTTCTCGATGTCATGTCCCTGATTTCATTATGGAAATGGATTTCACCAAATATCCCTTGTACCTTTTCACCAACTATTCTCTTCTCCTCTATCTAATCCATATATGCTTTAGAAAAACCCTGCCACAATGAAACATCTCTTATACCTCGTCAACACCTATACTTTTCACCTTTATCTCACCCATATCTCTTTTATAATATATAAAACCATATACTCTCAAATACAAATGAAATCATCTTCATCAATAAAATTTATAGGATTTGGCCCATGTGTGTCTTTAGGCATAGCTTCTTTAATCCATTTTATAAATTAAGGGAAAGTAACTTTAACATGGAAATATTGATATTCCCAACACCATGGATTCATAGGGACCAGAGGGTCTTAGTTCTCATATAACCCTATCACTGTCAAAGCCAAAATTTCTCTTAATTTGAATTTGGCCCTTTTCTATTCTTTCTATTCCAATCCCTTGGGTTTTAAACTCTTGAAATAGATGTTTGAAGTTTTCCATAACTTGACAACATTACCATTGCATATGTGTTTGAGTTGATTATATATATCGCATTAGGTTTTCTTTTAGATATAGAATTTGATTATGTTAATGAACAAAGTACATCACTTTATCTTGAGGCTACTATATTTAGTTCTATATTTATCATCATTTCCTTGAACCTCCCTCAAATTTTGTAAACCTTTCTTAGTTAAGAAAAACTAGAACTCTTCATGGAATGCGTCTATATAATAAATAAGGATGCTAGCAACGAAAAGTTCAGTGTTTTTAACCAGATTTTTAAGTTTGTGATCAAATATCTTGATGAAGTCTTTTATGGTTTCATGGAATTATAAATGTAAAGACAATATGCTAATTTCCCTACAACAAAAATTTCATAAAATTTTGTATTTCAACACTTTTTATGCATAATGGTGTATGTTTGGTATCAAATTTTTTTAATAATTTCTTTGGTATGTTCAATTTCCATACCTCATGTACTTAGTAAATGTGTATTCATCTAGTAATGAACAACTTTCACAATAAAAGCAAAATGTAAATTAACATACCTAGTCATGTTTGCTTGAGTTTCAAGTTCTCATCAACACATTTACTTCCATAGATTGACTCTCCCCATGTCATCTCCAAGAGTGAAATCATAACTTTGAACATGAATCTAGGAATGATTCTATGGAATATAATTCCCTTATAATGGAGTGGATTTCCATATTTTCCAACATCTTTCTAACCTACAAAATTTAAATGTAAACTCAACATTCCTTCATGCTTGCACTAAGGTATCTTCATCCCTTAATATTCATGGACTCTATAGTGGTAGTGACTCGCTACAGTGAGAAAATAAATCAAGTTGTTGAGAATATTATGAATAAACCATCCAATGATCCAAATAAGAACTAAATAACATCATGACTCAATGATGCATACCTACTTAATGTTGTAAATTTCCAACTCTGGTGTAATCGTCAAAGATAATAAACATAAAGGGAGCCCAATATTGATGGGATAATATTATTCACCTTTGAAATACAAAGCTTATGTCTCTTCTCCATACTCCAACATAAATATCTCATGTCTCTATGCACTACTGGCCCCCAAATTTTTCACTAGTTGGGTTGCTAAATTTATTGTCATATACATACCATAAGAATGCATTTCCTTATGCCATCATCAATCATTTCTCCAACACTCTCATCACATAGTTATACATAGCTCACTATCATGACATTTAAGAATCTCCTCCACATTGTGAAGTGTTGTGACTCTTTTACATAGGACCATCAACACACCCAACTCAAATAAAGTCGAATCCTACTTATTGTAAGGTCCTCCAAGTCAATTTTATCTATCAGCTTTACTAACGTATCGATAACCAGGTCCACGAAGAGATTGAGAAACTTTTAAATCATCAAATCAATCATTGAATCCTCTCATGGTGTCTCAATGCTTCCAACATCACCTCAAGGTGCTCTACTGAGTTTTATTTATATCCACCACTCCTAACCTCAGTTAAGTTGCTCCACTCGTGATTTCCATAGATATGAAAAAAATTCCATGTCCAAGCCTTCATGAATACACCAAACCGCTAACCAAGTGTCCCACATTAATGTCTCATCACAAATGCAACCAATCCTTCCAAACTCCACAATTTAATCCTACTAATGATGTCTCGATTTTGATCCCCACCTACCAAGTCTACTCTAAAGGGACCCATGATCCATATAAATTAAGGACTCACTTGATCCATCTAATTCATTTGATCGAAGATCATCAATAAGTTAGATCTCCTTTAATACCACACTCAACCATCTGAAGGCTCTCTTGATCACAACCATAAATTCATCAAATTTTCATCTAAAGTACCTCAACCCATGGAATGATCATCCCATCATTCTATCACATTGGCTAGCTCCCATATACATCACTATGTATCGACTCCCATGAGCCACTTACTCCACTGGGTCATCAAGTCCTCATCTCGGATCATAGTGAGATCCAGATGAATAACACTCAACCAATTCTCATGATGATTTTATATCTTAGTTGTGTTGTCCTTTTGTCTCAAGCGCTATCATCCAAACGGTCTCAATCCTTAAATTATGATGAACACTTTGTGAATTTCTCCCATTGCTAGCTATAAATCATCCTCTCCAAATACTTATCATCCCTTTTCCTTGTCTAAAAAATTGGCCCATCCACCCTCAGAATGAATTCATATTGGAAAACCTCCACATCAATCTATGCTATATAAACCTCCACAACCACCACCTCCTCTTCATCCATGCTCTCCTCCTCCAACACCTCCTCCACCTTCCCCTTGACCTCCATCTCCACCTCCTACACCTCCTTCTCCTCCGCGTCCTACTCCTCCTCTACCTCCACCACCTCCCCCACCTCCTCTTCCTCGACCTCCACCTCCTCCAACACCTTCACCCTCACCTCCTCCTCCTCGTCCTTCTCCTCCACCACAACCTCCACCCCTACACCTCCATCTCCACCAGCTAAGCCTCTGCCTTCATCTCCTCCTTTGTGTTCTCCTCCACCACCTCCACCTCTACCTTCGCCTTGTCTTGGTCCTCCTCCTTTATCACCACCTGCCCCACCTCCACAATTTCCTCCTCCACAACCACCTCCAACTCCAGCTCCACCTCCTCCTCCTCCTCCTCCTCCTCCACCACCGACAACTCCACCTCCACCTTCGTCACCTCCTCCACTATCACCACCACCACCTCCTCCTCCACCACCTTGTCCACTTCCATCTCCACCTCCTCCAACACCACCACATCCACCTACTCCACCTCCATCTACTCCACCTCCTGCTCCTCCTCCTCCTACTCCTCTTCCTCGCCCACCTCCTCTTCCTTGACCTGGACCTCCACTGCCTCCAACACCTTCACCTTTGACCCCTCCTCCTCCACCACCACCTCTTCCTCCTCCTCCTCTTCCTCCACTACCACCTCCTCCACGTCCACATCCTCTTCCTCCTCCTCCTTTTAATCTGCATCCATGTACACCTCCTCCTAAATCACCTTCTCCTCCTCCACCTCCAACCCTACCACCACCTCCACCTCCACCTCCACCTCATCCTCCACCTCTTAGCTCTACCTTGTCCTCATCTACCTCCACCTTCATATCCTCCTAGTCCTCCACCTCCTCCTCCTCCTCATCTTCCTCCTCCACATCCACCTCCATGTCCTCCTTCACCACCTCCACCTCCACCTCCACCTCCTTAGAAAACTTGGAAATAAAATAAAAGTGGATATCATTTCATTCTCTTTATCAATATATACATGATAATATAACAAACAATATGTATATCAAATTACAATATAAATAATTAATTATAAAAACACAATTTAATTAATAAAATTTTATAGAATTTATATAAATAATATCAAAGGATATTGAAGTAAATCACAAAGAAACTCACTTCTTATTCTTAATGTCCAGAACTATTTAAAATCAATAGGTTAATTATATAAAATCTCCACTTCCACCTCCACCTTCTTAGAAAACTTGAAAATAAAATAAAATTGGATATCATTTCATTCTCCTTTATCAATATATACATGATAATATAACAAACAATATGTATATCAAATTACAATATAAATAATTAATTATAAAAACACAATTTAATTAATAAAATTTTATAGAATTTATATAAATAATATCAAATCAAACCAGGTTGAAGTAAATAAAAAAATTAATAAATTAATTATCTAAAATCTTTAAAAAATAAAATAAAATAAAAACAATTTGCATAGACACAAATTCTGGAATGCCACCCATATGATTAACATACAAACACAAAACACAACGAAATTTTCAAAAACCTCCGCTCGTCATAAGCGTAACAAACACAAAACACAACGAAATTTTCGAAAACCTCCACTCGTCATAAGCGTAAGTGCGACGGAACTTAAGTAAACTACCACACTACCACCAGCTGAAATCCTTTTAGCTAAAATATTTGAAAACTTCATAAAAGGAGTGGATAATAGTCGTCCTTTTGGCAACGGTTGAAATGGTCGTCCGACCCATATTCCAAAACATAAGCTTATATGTATATTTATACTTTTGACACTTCCTATGCGTAATTAGAAAGAAATGCAAATACAATGTTGATAAATGTGGACGTTTGAGGGCTTTGGTTTACATTCAAATTGATTAACTTTGATTAACTTCACAGAAACGAGTCAAAATTTTCAAACAAAGGGAGCCCTGACTAATCGTTTGAAGGCTTTGGTTTACGTTCAAATTGGTTAATTTCACAGAAACTAGTGAAAAATTTCAAACAAATGGTGATCTAGAGAAGTTTGCGATTATGATCAGCTGGATAATTCCATCGATATCATATCTAACAAAGATATCATATCTAACAAAGGTGTTATAAAATTACTCTGCATTGACGACCGAAAACTTCGAAAGTTTTCGGTTCCTCTGCATCAAATCATAAGAAAGGACAAACACAAGGTCGAAATGAATGAATTTACTTCGAAATATACAAAGAATAACATAATCAAGAAATAGCATTGATTTCGATCATTTGGATACAGGAGAGGATCTTCTGGAATAGTCAGATTTGGACACAGGAAAGGATCTTCTAGAATAGTCAGATTTACAAAGAGATAGATGGTATATCGAAATGAATAACAAAATCAAGAAATAGCGTTGATGTCAATCGATTGGATGTAGCGGGGATGTTCTGGAACGGTCCAAATCCATTGTTATCATCGATAGAAATATAATTCGATGAACGCTGATTGGCATAAACTAGTTTGAATATTTTTACTCCAATCACCCACTACTCGCATTACGTGTCACACATGCACCAACTACTTACGCATCTGCGTTTAATCCTTTGACTTGTTAAAATATAATGGAGAAAAAATGTTGCTATAAAGTTCGGTACAAATATTTGTTACAATATTTGTAATGATTCTCGGTTGCTATAAATCCTTTCACTTGTTACAACTATTCATGTGCACATTTTTGGCATGTTATTTGTTTTCTTAATTGACGAGCTTCCCAATGAGACCATCGTTACGGTTACAATCACTGTTGTTTAATATTTCAAATTTAATTTTCAATTTTTTTTGTTAATAGTGAGACGAGTCTACAAGTTTTTGTATGTATGGAGGTTAAGCAATGATTACTATATTGGTGAGAAGATAATGTTTTTAATGATTTTTTAATATTTATAGATTTTCTCATGTGATGTTGACATAATGTTTTTGTTGGAAACTATTTTTGAAACTCTCTTATGAGATATTCGCTATACTTTTTAAGGCCATCCAAAAATATTCAAATTTGAAAATTATTTTCTCACTCTACAATTGCATCACATTTTTGGACATTCAGAAAAGCAAAAAGACACACACGACTATTAAATTTAGCAAATATTAATTATATTCTTGAAAGCTCTAAAAACAAAAACACAACAGCTATATCTAGAAAGAAGAAAATAATTTACATTCTTGAATATAGATATCAGCTCTAAAACCACTCCATTTCTTGAACTTAAGAAATATTAATTACATTCTCAACACAAAAACTTAACACTTAAATTTAGAAATGATGATGCTAATTGCATTCTCGAATGCTTCAAAAATAAAAATAAAAAATAGTTAAATTTACAAAAGCAAAAATGATTGTGGAAAAAAAAAAACCTTACAAAACTATTGGTAAAAAAAAAAAAAAAAAAAAAATTGAATGCTTTCATAAAAAAAAATGCACAAAGTTAACCCATAAATTTAAAAAGTGAATCTCTATATAAGGGGCCCAAACCATGGAGGTTCTCTCAAACATTATCTATACAACATCTAAATGACGTCTCCAATGACGAGAATGAAATCACATAATTATGAATAAGAAAATAGAAATGAGCTTAATTATAATTAGTAATTTTTTGGTATATAGTAAAATTGTTAAAATGAAATTTAACGATAGTTTGTTTAATAGCAAAAATCCCTATTAAATTCATATGGATTAGTAATATTATTCTTTAATAAATAAATAGAGTCATATGGATTAATAGTCTTTCTAATTAATAATAAAAAATTAATTCATATATTTTTCTAAATAAGTTTAGAAAAATTTGAATGCTACATTATACAAATAAATAATTTATCTCAAATTTATGGATAATCTTTGCTTCTTTAAATATTTTTAAGAGTTGCAAAACCTAGACCTTAGAAAACCCCTAGATACTAAATCTTCTACTGCTTGTTTTGCTAGGGTCCAATAGTTGTATGATTATAACAATGAGGGAAATCTTATGGAAGCATCCAATATGTTTCCCAAAAATATTTTGATTTTAAAATAAATATATTAATATATGTACCTTTGAAATCACTAATTATAATAAAGTTATTATTAGATATTCCTGTTCATTGTGGTATATATTAACTCGAATAATTATTTCTCTTCCCTTTCACCACTATGAGCACCAAAATATCTAATGCAATATGTGTCCCTTAAACGAAAGCCATTATGAATGCGAAAAAATTGAGATATCCCATGACCCATATAACCCCTAATTTAGCATGATCACTCGTACTCTTAAAGAATTACAAAGCCTACCACAATGTGACCTCTAACCACTATTACCATTAGAGAAAATGACATTGATTACTTTATAATCCTTAACGTACTAAATCTAAAATTTGGTAACTATAGTGCACTATGATCTTTAACACACTGAATTCGAGAAACTATGCCCCCTAGTGTCACGGTAAAGACATTGTAACTCATAAAATTCATAGTACACATCAACTTTAATACTTAGCATATTAAATATAACTTATATATATTTAAAGTGGCTTAACATAGTGAAGATAGAGGTGAATGTAGCTCCTTCAAATTAAATTCCATGAAAAGGGAATATAAAAAATGTGTATTATGCGCATGATATTTTGACCATTAAAATTGACCAAAAGAGCATTTTATGGGATTCACTATATGGTAATGATATTGATGAGTAATCATAATTATCCCATTATATGATATGATAATGGCCTATAATTTTTATATAACTTGAGGCCTTAATGTTTGTGTGTCAAGCCCATTTCAACTGTTATGCTTATGCTTTCACAACATTAATTTCATGTATCTTAGATTTTATAAAACAATATGATTTTTTCCACGTTGTCCCTCCTTGCCCTAAAATTAACAAAGTATAGATATGTTTTTCTAAATTTAATTATATGTATGGCAATGTTGATTGGATTCTACAAAAATACCAAAATTGATGTCATCCAAAAGCTACACATTGTGATTTCCATTACTTTTGACCTCTTTCCGAGTAGAAATCTGAATTATCCTGGGAGGTAGTATGGATAAGTTCCAATTGTTGTTTCACTATATCTAGAAAGACCCACCGATTCACTAAAGTAACTCTAAGTAACTGTGTCGAGGATTTTTCTTATATTATTTTTGAGTGTTCAATTTTTAAATGTATAACTCAATTTTCAATTGCAAAAAGTATTTTTTTCTTACATAAAAGTAAAATTAGAGAAGTGGAATATGTAAACTAATAACAGTAGCTCAAAAGAGAAATTACCGCATTCAAGAGAGAAAAAATCAAGAAAGAGATGATAGAAGCAGTGTTAAACTTATTATGGTGAGGAGCTAATGGAGACATATATTGATATCACTATTGTCATAAAAATGGTAAGGGTTACTTCTATAACATCCTTCTCTAAATTTGGAGTAAACATATTGTGCTACGTAATTTTTTAGAATCTATTAAATGATAGAAGTGATTGTAGGAAGTAGAATCATTACCTGATGCAACCACATCCAAAATAATTCTTCGATGAAATTGAAACACACTAGCCATAGATGTTATGTGTACTTTAGATTTCCTACCTAAAACGACATGGATCTAGTGAGAAAATTGTAGCTTAAGTTAAGTTATAAAATCTTTAGAAGATTTAATAAAAATGGTGGAATTTTAGCACTGAGAAAATTGAAGAAAATGTTTAACACCTACAGCTCTAGTAGTTGGTTGAAGGTGGCATGGACCGAACCATTGAATTTATTTCTCGAGTGATCTAGATGCTTATGTCTTAAAATCTCATAGTCAATGTCCAAGAGTAGGAGTCATCCATGGATATGATTGTGTGATAAACCCAAATTCTAGAGATTAACTCTTCTTCTCAAGTCCATAGGACTACTACCTGAATCGTTGATGTAATTTCAAATCTATGTGTTGATTTTTAATTGTAGTGAGGTAGGCCATGATGACACTCTACTATTTGTTAGGGTGAACAGTGTCTTCCCAGCCCAACTTGATAGTGAGAAATGTTTCGTGTAATGATTGTCCAACCCCTCATAGAGATGTCTTAAGTTATTTACTGTTTTCAAATTTTTAGAAAGAAGCCACTGAAAATATTATGTTTAAATTTCCATTAACAATTTTGACTACAACATTGTGATTTCACAAGAAAAAATCCAACCGAACATGTAAGAGTGCACATGAGTTAAAAGCTTCACTTCTTGGAGATAAGTATTCAATGTTAATTTGGAACACATTTGAAATAGTTAGTCATATAATATTAGTATAAAACTAATAGATATTAATATAAAATATCTCATTAAATGTTTATCTAATTTAACTTAATTTTTAATATTATTGTATTCGTCTCCAAATATTCACTAAGCAGCAACCAAAAATAGTGTTTTCAAATTTTGGTTCACAATGATGTATTGTATGTGTGCATTATTATGAGTTCTAGTTAGAAAGATTCAAACTTATATTAGTCAGGAATTGTCTTAGCTACAAATCAAATTCAAGTCATTTTGTGCATAGTTATCCTTCATAATCTTTT
>APFE031593128.1:0-10007 GCA_000404065.3 Pinus taeda
TCATCATCAGCTATTCAATTTGTCTCCACTATCGTATATGTCATAAATCACACATCAACGATTAATGTCATAAAATTAGGGCAACTGACAAGTGTACCTCCATTCAATATCACATATCTATCACCTTATACACTCATTTCCATCAGATTCCTAACATCATCAAATCAGGGCATCCATTTTTGTCATATTGTCAAATTTATCATGTTGTTAAGTCATCTTATCATTTATAAATTATCAAAGCATTATCAATATCAACAATAAGATAGTTAGTAGATCCTAAGTATCAACATTACAATCACACTATTGCAATCAAGGTTATCATACTCGTTACAAGTATTGAAAACAATATCAAGTTTCCATATATCAAAGTCAATGTTTATAGCTATGCTTTATCTTTAGACAAAATCAGGATATCTAAATATCAATGAGAATTTAAAACTAAAAGCCCTATTATCACTGTACTTAGGAATCAAACTTACTCACACAAACACACACACACACACCAACACATATATATCTTATAGAATAGATAGATAGATAGATAGATAGATAGCTATCTATCTATCTATCTATATATATATATATATATTATATATATATATATATATTATATATATATATATTATATATATCTATATAATATAATATTTTAAATAATTATTATTATTATAATATAATATATAATATATCTATATATATAGATAGAAGATGGATATATGTTGTTGTGTGTGGTGTTGTGTGTTGGTGTGTGAGTAAGTTGATTTCTAGTACATGTGATATATAGGGGACTTAATAGTTTAAAATCTCTCATTGATATTTAGATTCCTATTTTTTCTAAAGATAAAGCATAGCTTATAAACATTGACTTGTGATAATAAGAAACTTGATATTGTTGTCAAATACTTTGTTTAAGAGTATGAATACTTGATTGCAGTAGTGTGATTGTGCCGAGACTATCTACTATCTATCTACTCTATCTATCTATCTATATATATATAATATATATATTAATATATATAATTAATAATATATATATATATATATATATATATAGATGAAATTTTTGAAAGGTTAATATTCCTTTTCAATACCTCAGGCTTAACTTGCCATCCTGATGTTGCAGCTAAATAGAACATAACTGTAATATTTATATACCTTAGCAACTTATAACATATGCATATGCCCATAATACTTTTCACTAGCTCTGAGAATAAATTTGCATCAATTTTCTTTTCTTGCTTTAGCTTCTTATTCCTACTCCAACTTTTCTCTTCCCGCACTAGCTCTCTTTTCTTGCACATTTTAGCATCTAGATTATACTCAAGAAAGATCTACTCATCACATCTTCGTCATAAATTTAGAAGTATTCAAATACTAAAATATTCATGCAGGAAGGATAAGCAATTATGAAAACGATAAATCTAAAGAAGAACAGTATCATAAATAAACAACATAAATTTAGAAGGTATTTATCTTTAATGAGAGATGATCAAATTTCTCTTGAACTGGCCTTCAAGAGTCATTACTATCTATCATCTGTATGTCAATGTTTCCTTCAATATTTTCAATTGCCTTCATCAACAACCAAGCCCAACTAAGACTACCCCATTTAGGGTCACACTTAATCTATTATAGGAGTTGAAACAAATTCTCACTGATCATGTTAGGGTTTCAATACTTGTATTATTCAAGATTTTATCACATCCATGCCCTTCTTCCAAGCACACTTCAGGGATTTCCTAATGATGTCCACCAAGCCCTAATTTACCTTGCTAGAACAAAGTTGTTTAGGGTTTCCTTCAAAGCCTAGATTTCTTTTAAGTCTCCAATATATTCACCACTTCCATCATTGGTGTCTTCAAGGTGGTTCTCTCAATTACTTGTCTTCTATCCCATCTCTGACACCATGTTAATTTTTTGAGGGCTATATTATTCTTTGTTGTAGATAATTTCATTTCAAACTTTTTCATCATTTTCATATGCATTCACCCCATTATGTCATGACATCATCAACAATTTGTAGAAAAAATTATAATATTAGAAACATAGAAGAACATAATGGAACAACAGAAGGAAAACATAAACAATAGAGACACCAAGATTTAGACAGAGACAAGGGGAAAACCCACAAGGGGGAAAAACCACAATAAATTTTTCTTCGTCTATTAGATATTCATAAATTGTTTAGTTGAGATATAAAGTACATACATAGAGAGATACATTAAACCATTTAAAAATTTTACTTCTCAACAAGGCCTCTACATAAATCTAAAGCAAGATTTTATTATGGTTTCTCTTTAGGGTTACTAGAGACAAGGTCTCTGCATATATCTCAAAGATACATAAGATCGTTTCACCTAATAAGTGATTCATCTATGATGTCATATGATACTACCAATATTTCTGCATATATGTATGATGCCATACCAATACGATGCCATATCAATACTCCTTTGCAAACATATACAATGCCATGCCAATCTTGTACTACAAACATATACAACACCATGCCAATATTTCTGTTCAAACATATATAACACCATTCCAATATACCAATCTACATATTATGCCAATATGATGCTTCTATACCAATATACCAATATGCATATATGAACAAATGTTATAACAATACTACGATGTCATACAAATATGTATAGGTGTAAAACTTTACGCAAAGAATGATTGCCACATAGGATGCATAGGATATTGTACACAATACAAAACATGTAAAGGACATGTGTATAATTCCATCTACGAGATTGAAATCATATGCATATGAAATCGCAAGACCAGAATGATGTGTATACATTATCATGAGATCATAATCGATACCCTAACATGAAATGTGAGCCCATATACCAATGTGAGTGTATTGGAGTTATAGAGATGCCATAAAGAGTGAAATCAAATGTCATTATAGTGAAACAACGAAAGAGATTAGAGATGCCATTCAAAGAGTGAAATCATAAGGTCGAGATTACTGAGAGTGAGATTGTAGTCATGCTAGAGTGAGATCATTAATTCATGATGGAACAAGATCATTACTTGTCACATTATGGTAGGATGATTAGAGATACTACAAGATGAGACTATACTTACCTTATTGTGAGACCATGCATATACTATGAGTCTTCAAGACCATACACAGTTGCAGTGAGACAATGTGAATCCTCTACATATATTTACACTACTATGCAATGAACCAAAATTATAATAGTGATATGAGTTACATTCTGACTATATCAATCAATAAAGAGCAAGACCATTTTCCATCTGTGTGAGAGTGCAAACATCTATCCATATACGACTAAATATGAATAAATTTCATTAATCATATATATATATAATGTTTTACAATTCTTGGGTTCATATGCCAAGGTCTCTTCAACCTCTAATGACAATTCATGGTCCTCCCCTTAACCCTTATATATTATGCACCTGACCTAAGCCATTACAAAAAATACTCATTATAAGCTCAACATGTCACATGTAGGAATTGCCCTGAGGTGGGGAGAATAACAACATTTATGATGACAACCCCAACTAAACCCGATTGACATATATATCATATAACATATAATCAATAATATGTAATTCATTATAATTCCTAATTACATATTATATATAAGAGTAAGTTTATGCATATATTTTTTAATTAGTTATCATTTTTTGTTGGGTTGACCCATGGGGGATTTGAATCTTGAAATTACATAGTTTACATAGTACTTTATAACATAACATTTTCTAAATTAACCTTCCCCCATGGGTAGGCCCACCTAGTTAACAACATTTTTTTTACCAGTTCAAAATCTCAAATTTAGAGTGGGTAGAGTATGTATATATCCATAGACTTTGAAAAAAACAAATGGTTATGTAAATATTATATATATATATAATAATATATAAATAAATTATAATAGTCGTTATGATCTATTAATATGTGAAGATAATGTAAAAAGATTAACATTACTAAAAGATATAAAAACCCTATATTTTATATTTAAAGAATATTTATGATATTTTATTGTTTTTGATTTGAAACGCATGACATCTTTTTTTAGTGTTGGAAACATAAAATTATATAATCATGAGATTTCACTTTTATTAATAAGATACGCATATAAGTACATGGTGTATGACCCATGGGTTCACTTTCAAAGAGGCCTGTTGGACTAAATAAAATTCCTATTCCCTTAACACTAATCATATTCTCTTTTAAGAAGATATCATAACCCTAGTGGATTATGCTTTTAAAATTTCCCACTTCAACTTAAAGGTGTGTGTGTCCAAGTATGGACATGAAATATGGAAGTAGACCATTTCCTAGTAGTTTTTGGATAGCCATAAATTATTTTTGTTGGATTTGGTGATTTAGAGATGACAATAAACTCTATAACTTGGCTCTAACATTCAGTAGTTCCTGGAACATTTCTTAATTGATATATAAGTTGACATCTTTTTCAAATTGGAAGTGCTCTTAAATGGTGATTTACATATGACCCACAAAATGAATTCTAGTAGAAGTTATAAGTTTTCTACTAAACAATGGTTTAAGGAAGACCAAAAACTTAATCATGCTCACTGAACATGGATTTGAATATGACTTTGACTCTTGCTCAAGGATTTGGTTTTGTTTATGGCTTAGGATCACTTGTTTCTATTTTATTGATAAGACTTCAAAACATGAAGCTTGATTATCAATCACTGATATTACTTTTCCCCCTTTCAAATTTAGGGTGAGAAGACATACATCTCTTCACTACAACATTTGTCAATAATAAAAAATGAATTCTTTGATATGGTCGATATATCTTCTTAGTTGTTTATAACCATTTCCAAAAGATATCCACCCATAACGAATCTTTACTCTTGCAAGTTTTTTATGTTTTGAACCTCTGTTTGAATGATGATAATGATTTCTGCAACGCTGACAAGGATAAATATCAAAAACTTGGTTCTTAATGTGGCCAACTCAATCACAATGTTGGCATTTAGGAATCTAATTTTCAATTGGAGTTTATGACCATGATTTTTCTTGAAGAAAATTGTCACTCTAGAACTAGATTGATTTGGAATAATTTAGAATGTGAAAGGTCACCTCCTTTTCATATCTAGTGTTTGTTCCAGATTTGTTATTAATGGTTTCTTTCCAAATATTGATAATGGCCTAGGAAAGTACAAGAGAAACTTGTTTATGAAAAAAATCATTTTCATTTAAATTTTCTTCTAAACTAGTTTTAGTAATTTGATCATGGGTTGGTTGTTGATAAAATGTTTTCTCAAAAAGATAATTGTTTTGAACAATAATTAGTTTATAATATTGATCTTTTGTTCTATTTCATCTTGGTAGAGTTGTGATTTAAGCTGGAAAAATTCATTTTTGTCTTATAAAACTTATAAACAAATTAAAACATCATTGAGAGACTTATTGAGAGACTTTTTGTTGATTGTGACTATATTGTTGAGAGCATGTATTTAATAACTATAATAATTAATTCCAGCTATTCTCTCATCAATTCAAACTAAATAAATGAAAAATGTCAACTTATACTTAAAAACACACATTCGTAATGCAATTCAAATTTATTTCAAAAAGATACAAATAAGCCTACAAAATAATTATTTACAAATTAAAGGCTATGGTGTTACATTTATCTTCAATATTGATTGTGCAGTTGATGTTTATAATCTGAGAAAGTCAATGATATTTTGTTGGTATGTTGAAGCATGGAAGAAACAACAGTGAAATCACACACAATGGAACTCTACTACTCTAAAGACTAGCTCCGAACAACTACAATTGTTGGTTTAAGATTCGTAATTTGCAGGTAATTTGTAATGTAGACAAATAAAATGTGAGGAACCTTATTATAATAAGGTCAAACATGGCATCAAAACTTTCTAGATTTCTAAGTTTTTCCAACCTTCCGGATCCTGGATGGTTTATTTCAAGAACAAATCGAGAAAGGGCTTCACACACGTGTCAATCAAATACTCAAATAAAATCAAAATTGATTACCATTAATTTGGATTATCAAGATGCAATAGTAGAAATTACTTGGCTTTCATGAGTCATGTTGTTGTCCTAAAATTGGAGTATTGTGAAGCACTTCCATTATCAAACAAGACTGCGTTTCTTGAAGACTTATAAAATACTCGTGCCAAATTTGGGTTAAAAACTTTGACTATTACTCCTCTCAAGATCTTCATTTTGTCTTGGAGGTACCTTTTCTTTGGCAGCTTTGGCATGACTTGTGGGACGACCAGGTGGTGTTGTATGTCCGACAATAAATGAAACAAGCCTTGTCTTTACTTGCTAATGATAGCATAATGTTTTGACTATCATTTTCTGGCAAGCATTGTGTATCACAACAACGTGATGTATTGAAAATATATTAAATAAGAGCTTGCTAATATGTTCTAGGATTGAACTTGATAAACAAGTGCTTGCTAATATGTTTTCTATCTAATTGTGCACACGAGTGAACACAAACTTATTGTAAATATGGTTTAATTTATATGCTTAAATAAATCTTAATTTATTTATACTATTTTAATATATAATTTTATGTAATATTTTATGAATTTTTATCTAAAAAATGTTTATAATTTATATAAAAAATAATAACACATAAAAAAGTTGAATTTTTATTTTTATTTTTATTTTACTCATATTACACATTAAATATCACTCTTCACATTGAGTTTTAGGGAGTAATAAGATATTTAAATTCACTTGAATAAAATAATTTTATATCAACTTATATAAAGAGAAAAATGTACTTGAAAGTCAAACATTTCAATTGCTTCTAATATGAGAGATGTGAAATTCATCATGGCTTAATATCAAGTTGATATTACTAGTATGAAGGAAATATGGTAAAAATATTGCATTCTTACTCTCATTCATAAATAAAATAATTAGATGTCCTAAAATAATTTTACGTCAACTTTAGAGAGATAAAGTAATTAAACTTAAGGAAATATTATATTTTTATTTTCAAATACGAAGAAGATAATTAATTCTTATAAGATTAAACACATAAAATATTCAATGTTAAAAAAAAGCAATTAAAAATGTAAGAAAATTAATTACCTTCTTGGGATGTTAAATATGAGGGAGGTTGTAAATAATTCGATTCTTACTATAACTCAAATGGTTGACATATAATAATAATAATAATAATAATAAATAAATTCCAATGTGGGACATAGATAAAATATTTCAATGCACATGTAAAATAAAAATTTAATGTAAATTATGTATATATTATTATCTTTTTAAAGAGAACCTATACATATTATATAAACAATTGAAAAACAAAATGCTTATTGTTAAAGCATTTGAAAACAATGTTATTATTTTACATTCTAGTCCTTGTATATTTTTCACTTAATTTTATAAAAAATCCAACTGAAATTTGTTGGAATTGTAAGTTTAAGTTATATACTGTACACAATTCAAGTGTCAAGAGATTTTCAAGAAGCTAAATCTATTTCTGCATTCAAAAAAGCAAAAAAAATAATTTAAATAATAAAAATTCACACACTCACACACATATACAAACTAACGTAAATCCCTGAAAATTATGAAGCATAGAAATAATATATTTTTAAGTTAAAATTCACAGTCTAAAAAATATAGGTGTACTTCAAAATATTTGATCATTTCCAGAACATACTACATTTCTAATTAACCTAAATTTATAGTAGTCATATATATATATATGAATAATTACTCTAAAATCACAACTTGCCATATCTTTTTAATTTATAATTTTTATTAAAAAATTAGTAAAAATCATTGTTAATAGTATGACGTATTTGTTAAATCTTCTTTGTTTTAAAATTAAAAAATCAATAATCCAATACTTATATAGGTTATTTATGTACGAAATATTTTATATAAATAAAATGCGTAAACCATAATTTTTTTTGGTTAACAAAAGAAGCATTATAAACTGCAACCAGGGTTTGCTTTAACAAACAACGCAAACAAAGTAATACTTTACTTCCTCAAATCTCTGTCCTTACCATGTCTCTCGGCTTCGGAGTGTAAAGGGTAGTGAAAGCTTTATCCAAACGGTAAGTTTTCCCAAAGCCAAACAATACTTAAAGGTTTCGTAAATCTCTACCATAAAATTCAAAAAACGGTGGAAATAATCTTCTGATCGTTATGGCTGCATAGCGTTGGCAATCACTCTCATCGTTGAAACCTAAAACGATTAAAATCTTGATGTCCACGTCTGGCCAATGTAAAGGTATTTTATTTTGGATAATTTTATTGTCTCAGTTTGTTTTAATAATAATAATAATAATAATATAATTTGAAATTTAATTGCATATTAATTAATATAATAATTTGTTTATATAACTATATATTTAAAAATAAATTAAAAAACTATATTAGTTAATGAATAAAGTATAATCAAAATCCACAATAGATAATTTTTACTTTTTATTTATTTTGGTTCAACAAATACTTTATAATTTTTAAAATATATTTATTTATTCATTAAAATATTTTTTTATCATTTTTTTAAAAATAAAGTTTGAGTGGGCCTAATGGTTAAGAGTATGTGTTTCCTCTTAAGAGGTTATAGGTTCAAAATCAAAAGGGGTAGAGTATGTATACCTTCGTAAACTTCGCAATCGCTGAGGTGCGTCGTTTATTCCACAAACAAGGGGGTCAAATACACCAATATGGTCCCTTATCACACAAAAAGGGGGTCTCATTCCCCTATCCCACAAACAAGGGTGTCTCATACACCAATATGGTCCCTTATCCCACAAAAAGGGGGTCTCATACACCAATGTGGTGTCTCGCTTGTGATTTTACAATTACATCATCATCATCATCATGTCATTTATACCATTAGATAAGTGCTAAAATTCTTAATTTTTGACATCATCATCATCATCATGTCATTTATACCATTAGCTGAGTGCTAAAATTCTTAATTTTTGTCGTCGTCATTGTCATCATCGTTGTCGTCATCGTCGTCGTCATCATCATCATCATCATCATGTAATTTATACCATTAGCTGAGTGCTAAAATTCTTAATTGTCATCGTCGTCGTCATCGGCACCCTCGTCATCGTCATCGTCATCTTCACTTCTACAATAACTAAATTTTTGTCAATTATTTTTTGATAAAATAAGCATAAACAAACTTATAAATATTAATCATTAAAATATAAAAACAATTTTAGTTGAGTGCTTTTGATTCCTTTCCTACATGCTCATGTGTTAGGACTTATAACAAGAGTAGAATGAATAAGCATAAATGGAAATAGTTATATATAGAGATATTTTTACAGAGAGCAAAAGGAAACCTCATTGGTTTTTTTACGCGAGAAGAAGAAGAATTCTTGTTTATTATTATTATTATTATTATTATTATTGTGTTTCATTGTATTAATTTGGTACTGTAGAATTTTTCTACAAACCAACTAGCTTTGATACCATGTAGAAATTCCCACTTGTATATCACCTATTAATGCAATAGACTAAAGCAAAATAATTGATCTACTTCTACAACCAATTTAGTGGAAGCTTAATCCAACATGAACAACATCAACAAGAACACATATAACTGATAAGAAGGAATCAATCACACATAACACAGAAGATATAACCCAAGGAAAACCTCAGCCTAAAACCCCAACTTTTTATTATGATACAAGTGGAAATACAGCCAGTATTACAAAAATAATCAGCTGAAAAGCTATCCTACACTTCCTGCAATATCTTTGTTGCTCATAGACACTCAAAGGCCTCTATCTAACCTCTCGTTTGCCCTCCAAGCCTCCTATTTCTTTGCGTAATTCTGATTGGGGTCCAGCGCAACCACTTGTGTGAATTGGCCTCTTCACAGACTCACTAACCTCTGATCCAACTACGCAGCCCTAAAGGAGATAAATCCTCATCATGGATGAACTTCCTTTATAGGAAAAATATTCATCCAACTGATAGTACACTGTCCCTTCTCTGATCTCAACTGGGT
>APFE031593143.1:0-12401 GCA_000404065.3 Pinus taeda
TAGGAGTTGTCTATAATGCGACTTTTTGGAGATTCCGGTGACGGAATCCGGCGGAAGAAATTGCAGTTAAAATGGTTTTTGTTGCAGTTAAAATGGTTTTTTAACTGCATATTTGGATTCAGCACCCTGGAAAACCCCTGGGACGATTTGATTGTGCAGAAACTAGCTATCAAACTTGTGATTCCAGTAATTTACAGCCGGATTTTCACCGGAAAAAGCCACCGGAAAGGCTTTCAAAAAGTCGCGTTAAAGACAACTGCATAGATATAGGGTTACCCTAAAAAAGGCTTAGAGAATAATGCTGGTAAAAGCAACCAATGAGAAACAATAAAAAACAATATTACGTATGGTTTACAGATAAGGATTTTTGAATATAAGATGTACATATAGTAAAATTACAACCGTTGTTGGCATGTAAACATTGCCGACGTGGAGGCAATGACTTTTAGTTTTATTTTTGGAGAAAAGTATGGCAAAGCGGTTAGCTTTCCAACCAGACCAACAATGGATAAAATAAATGGCTGCTAAAGCAACATGAAAATTCCACACCCCACCAAGCTCGCCCTTCCTAGTTTTTAGAAACATCACGAGAAAAGCTTTAGATTGATGTTTCCCATTTAAATACTGCATTTTGCATTTGTCTTATATCAGAAGGGAATTCAATTGTGGAAAGCTGAAATTTTGTCTTACGAATGTATGAACGTTAACTGCAGAATATAACTTTGTATGTGAGAATCGGTAATGGGATAAATATCTAGGATAATGCTTATCCTCATCATCCAATATGCAGAGAGTAAGCATTGGTAACTCTTGTAATAAAATATCTAGTGCTATAACTGTGAGTATCTCTGGCTCCTTGACATGATCCTCTGCTTCCTTATAGAGAAAACGAATAAGGGAAGCCATGGAGAAGATGCTCCCAATGGTAGTATGCCACTTCAGAAATAAAAGAAAACGTAGTCAAGGCCATGACAATCTCCAATTTCTTTACCTCTGGTACCTGTGGAAGGTGATATATGTAGCATATGATGGTCAAAATTTTCTCTTGCGATCTCATAGAGTTGGAAAAGGTCACTTGTTTCCAGTTATCTTTTATCATGATACCGAATTGGAATTCTAAATTTTGATCCTATAACCTGATACGCGTTATCAATGGTATATATAAATTTATATTTGTTATTCTGTTGACTATGATAGGTGGAGTTTTCTGTAAATATACTATGGATATATCTCTATCAATCACACATTAAGGCACGATTGTTATTGCCATGGTCGTGGTTCATGGTTGTGGATCATTCATGTGGTTCTGGATCTGACGAGTGTACCCCTAAAAGAATAACCGAACAGAAATAATGTTACATGGTTTTCTATATAGCAATGACAAGCCAAGAAATTATATCAATATTTGACAGATTTTGATGGGTTGGATGTTGTATTCTACAGGGATTTTCCACCATCTAAAATGATTTCCTAGCCATATTTATGAATTGTTAAGACGTATTCAAGTTTCCAACATCCAACATTATCATGCCCTGATACCCAGAAACTGTTGGAATTCGAGCATGGAGCTAATTGTCCGTTGTTCCTTCCTTATTCCTTCACTCCACTCTAATAGCCTTGCTGAAGTGAGTGATTATGAGTGGAGGAGAAGTAACTGTGAGTTCTCATTCTGGAGAAGAAGGGATATGGAGGAAGGGACAATGAAGCAAAGGCTTATTTGAAGAAGAGCTTGTGAGTATTATCGTCTTCTCAATCATCATTGTTTGCCTTAATATTGACTTGATGTTAATTATCTCACCTCTAGATTCCTTTTGGTGGGTTTTTAATGTTTAGTAGCCATAAAACATTATAATTTGTTTATGTCCTTCATAATCAATAGCTAGGATTTACCTACTATCTGGCTTGTGACACAATAAATTTGACAACATAGTTGGAACGTGAAATGGAATAATAGTTCGCCAAACTCTTAGACACTGCAATTGCGCATATAAGATATTGTCACTACTGCTTTCATTAAGATTTTAATATGTTTTTATTAAGACTCTGTAGAACTCAAGTAAGTTTGAAAAGGGTTGTGTGTATTTCGATTCCATGGCTAGATGTCATCAGATCACACCAAAAGCATATCACCATGGTTTCCTGAATGATCTCCTTGGATCTCTAAGGTTGAATGAGGTAGAGGCCTTGTTGACAACATGCCTTTTGAACCTGACGCAACTATGTGGGGAGATGTGTTCAATGCCTTCAGAATTCATGAAATTATAGATGTAGGGAAACATGTGAAACATGCGATGAAAAAACTTTTACACTTGGAACCTCCATGTTGACTAATCTTATACTTGTCCATATAATGGATAGAACTAAAGAAACTAGATCTCATTTTATTTTTCTACATGGAGCCCAATGGAATGTTTGATCTGTGATTCAAAAGACGCTATTAGGTTGCAGGAGGGAGTGATAGAAATGGCAGGAGAAATGTATGGACATAATCCTCCAACCACAGTGCTTTCTATCCATGTTTGATATTATTCCTACAAGTTGTCTAAGGAAATTAATCATTTGAAAAGAAAAATGATGTTAAATTTATGTTT
Source organism: Pinus taeda (assembly GCA_000404065.3). Lineage (NCBI taxonomy): Eukaryota > Viridiplantae > Streptophyta > Pinopsida > Pinales > Pinaceae > Pinus > Pinus taeda. The sequence continues at coordinate 2,592 of APFE031593143.1, forward strand.
GATATTCTAGTAAGAGTAGAAGTGTGAATTGATTTTTTTATTATTTAGAACTGTGATGGAAACATGGTTATTATATAAGCAACACATGTAATATTTTGTTTAACTGAAGCATGCACGTGTTTTTTTAGAGTGGTAGGATGGCACCTGCATATGTATGTTTGTTTTCTCCTTGAAATAAAAATAAAAAGGCAAATTAACACTTGTACAAAATGATGTAGCCACTGGGCTAAATGAAAAGAAGATAGTGTTAAGATTTTAAGTCACTCTTAAATAGTATAAAAATTTGTGTATAAGAATTTATGTGGAGATACAAAAAAGGTGTTGGGTCGAATAATTAATAAGCAGGAACCCTTCCATGTTAGGAATTCAGACACCTCATGAGTGGGGTGAATACTTAATAAATAGGAACCCTTCCATGTTATGATTTGAGACACCTCCTGGACTCACTGTTGAACTTATCATTTGGATAAGAAACAATAATTATGATTTACTATTATTCAAAGGTTAGTACTTGGTGGGTATTTATGTATACCTTGAACTGTGAAACAAATTATCTTTCTAGTGGAACGTGATGCAAGTATGTAGGAATTCACTTTTACATATATAGAACTTTCAGTCACTTGAATTATATCTCAAGTAAAATTTAGCATAAATTATCATATACCAAGCAAGCAACGTGTACCACTCATGAATATGTCATGTCTACACCAAGATAACTTGTGAGTATTGTGTTGTTCTTATTAACATTGATGTAATTGGCAAGTGCACCCTGCATTTAAGAGATCGATATTACTTGATTTATTTTATAATAAATCTACCATCTAGTTAAAAAGTGGAACCTTTTTAGTATACATGAAGTATTAAGTGATTATAATAACAACACTGAGATGCAAACTATGAGAAATTTTCATATTTTAGAAAAAGGGATTCATCGCACCTTGAGAGAATTATGGTTAGATTGGAGGATTAATTAAGTAGCTATTAATTCCTACTGCTATATTAAAATCCTTATAACCAAGTCATTAAGGCCTACATAGCTCTTTACCTTAAAAGAAATGGTGAAAAATGAAGATGATAGGTTGGGAAGATCAATGCCATAGGATATTATATCTATGGTGAGAATGGTGTGACGATGATAGAATAATCATTCACTCTAGAATGTTTATAGGATAAGGAACTGCAGATATAGTGAAATTAACAAGCTATAATGGTTAATAACTACTATTATGACAAACGTTATGCACAAATTGTAGTAAGCTACTATGGCTATAGAAGAGGACTTACCTTGTTAGGTACTGACCATGAGAAAATATGCCCTATTGGTAGGATATGGTTAGTAGATTATTTTGAACATGTTATGAGAATATAGATTAAGAAATCTTGTGAGCATTTTAAACATTGATGTAATTGACATATATCATCATGATATTAACATCATAGATGGCTTCAATAGAGGAATTCCATGTTTGGAGCATTATTTTATTGTTGTATGATACATATACTCATGCATTGTCATGGATTGTTTGGAATAATGTTATCATAAGCCTGGTTAAGGGGTCATCAAGATAAACTTGTTGTGGAAATAATCATGCAAAACTGTACACATAATAATGAGGCATATGAATTTTCCATGTAAACACATGGGTGTACAATATTATATCTTTATAACAATATTGTTGTTATCATTTGGTTGATGGAATGTGTCAACCATCCATGGCATGAAAGAGTCTTTAGTTTAATGAATTGTTGGAATTATCTTGTGACTCATGGTGAACTCAGGTAAAAAACCTTAAAGATATGGCCACCTGTATACCTATAAAAGGGGAGTAATCTCTATAATAAAAGAACATGGTTGACATAATGATCGCGTTGGAAAAGTATAATGCATAGTGGTTAAGTTGTTGAAACATAAAAAGGGAAATAGTAAATCACACTAGGTTAATGATTTAAGAATGAAGTATTGATCCAATGATTATTAAACTATGAGCTAATAATCTACCTAAGATGAAATTATGCATGAATACATATTATATTACGAATATTGTGTTACAACCACATGAAGTCTGACAATGATTTACACTTGAAAAAACTTTCTCTCATTACAGAAATGAACTATGCTCATACAAATTCTTTGTCAACTTAACATATTTATTTTAATTGTTAGGAGAAGATAAACAAATGTTGTGTATGATACTGACATGTTAGGAAAATATATGGACAAAGTTTTTGTCATGTAGGTGATACCATGGGAATGGTATGATGGGCTATAACACAGATGGTAATATGCACAACAATATATACGGTACCCGTATGACTACATAATGCGGGTGCATTAATGGTCATCAATGTGGGTTAATTGTTATGGAGGCAGTTGGTACAGCAGGTGGTAGCAATGCACACCTTCCCAGGCCGTCTTGCAGATGGACGCGATGGTTAATATATGCAGGTTGATCACTCCTCACATGAAATTGAATACGTAGAGGGCTCGAGAAATATCTCCTGGTTTGGTTTTGATGGCGGCTTCGTCTCCTCCTCTTGATTTATACCCCTGGCCTCCCCCAATGCTCTCATCGTTGGTTTCTCAGTTCTGGCTTGGTTTGAAGGTGGAGCTGCATGTCTGGATTCTCAGGCATTACAGGCACCCTCACCTTGGCAGGTGCTTCATTCCTGGTTCTTCCTCTCCCCCAGGCTATCATGTTACTGTGTCAATGGTCCACCCTCGTGGTAGCTGCCACCATGGTGGCGATTGTGGATGGAGTGGGCGCTCTCAGCCTACTCCTCCGCCTGTCATACCTCTAGCCTCGGCTTCTCCCACTTTTGAAACTAGTAGACCACTCCCGTATAACTCCTTTTAGACTACCCACTTCATGCTCCACAGTCGCCTTAACCAGCCTATTCTTTCAGCAAGCATCACTGTTGATACGAACACCCCTTCCACTGAATCTCGAGGAGGCAGCGTGTAGCAGAGGATAGATGTGTGTTTTGGGTTCCATGGCAGCAGTTCGCAGGTGGAAGGAATTGAGGGCGACATCTCCATGCCTCCTGCTAGCATTCAACAGAACGCCCCTACTTCCGATCGATCGACAGATGGCTCGGACATCTCACGATAGTTGGCAGCTCCTTCAGATGACAACGCTTCAGCTCATTGGGAGAATCTGGATGACATGAGGATGGGCTATCCTTGCCCCGTGGAGGAGGAGATTCCGGAAAATGATTCCGCTGTCTGAAGTCTTCTGGGTTATGGTTGCTTCTCTAGTTCTCTCTCTGTTTTGCATTCATTTTTGTATTGCCTATATGGCATTTGTCAACATCTCTCTGTCTCAGGCTTATAGCCAGGTTATAGTGTCAAAGTTTTGGGTCTGTATACCCGCTCAGGAACAGTTAGGCAGTTCAGTCACTATGGTTCTAGATTACAAACTGTGTTTTTCTCAGAGCTATCAATACAGCTCTGGGCTTATGTATGAGGTTAATCCCAATTTTGGGATTGTCTGTCAGCATTGATGGAATATCCTGTACCTCCTTTGAGGCCATGACCACTTTGTAATTATTTTTACTTTCTTAATAGAATTAGTCTTTAAACAGAAAAAAAAAAACATATGATATGAGTTTGAAAAATTAAATGTGTATTAGTGTGTATAATGTACCTTGTGTATAGGTATGCATAGAGTCATTGGATAAATGTCTATCCAGGTAAACAAACTTGGAGGTTACCTAGAAGAAGGAAAGTAAGTTTGGTAAAAGTAACTATGGTTAATCGCAGTTTGGCATACATACAATTACAATGAATATATATATGATGAATATATACTGTTATGTGAACTAATATGTTATGACCTTGCGGCATATTAATGTGGATAATATGCTAACTGATGTATTGTATGTAGAGATACTGCAGGAAGCTAGTGTTCGATAAGAAAACAAACACTTGAAATAATGCAAGTTGAAGATATGCATTCTTCAGATAAAATAAATGACAAGCAATAGCTACTTTAATAATAGCTAAAATTGTGCATCTATAATTTCTCACAAATGGTTTGACAACAATGTTACAATTAGATGTGAAAGGAGAGCACTCCTTGAGACCGATGTACCTATGGAAGAGATGTGCTCAAAGCACTCCTTGTGACCGATGTACATGGGAAAAATTTCATCAAATGGCAAAGCCATGAGGGTTGTTTATTCTGAAACCAACTACCTGTGAATGAGGACATGATGCAGTGATACATCTAGGACAGTGTAAAATTTAAGGAGGGAAATATTTAACACTCCTCCATTGTGTACTCAATTATTGTAAACCTAATCTGAGTGAAATTTATGTGTGATATCCTCCCTTGTGTGCTAAATTATTGTAAACCTAAGCTAAGCTAAAGATAATTGTGTTATCCTCCCTTGTGTGTTAAATGATTATAAACCTAAGCTAAGGGTAGCTAGGTGTGATACCCTCCTTTGTGGGTTAAACTATACTAAAACTAAGCTGCAGAAAGCTAGGTGATATGTAATATGAAGAGAGAATTTGTTATTAAATTAATTAATAAAATAAATCACTTGGAGGGTGAAGCACTAAGAGAGAGGATATTCTTTCCAAATTTCATGAGGAATGGGATAAAGATGAATCTTTCATGATAAGCTTCTAGATGAGATTCTGGATAAGCTTGGATGGATTGGATATCCATCGGATGGATGCGAAATAAAGACCCATTAGACATAAAATCTTTTTGGGAGATAAAGGCAAGATTTTATGAGGAAAAGCCTCATGGGAGATAGAGATGAGCTTTTGCGAAAAAGACTTAGGCAAAATGAAAAAATCCATAAAAGCCGGATGCGACTATCGGTAACTAAATGATGAAAGAGTGTATTAAATACCTCGTGCATTGATCAATTGAGGGAAGTTGATCCTTGGCAAGACCTTTGGCTCTAGGGGAGTCATAGGTGATTCATGGTTGGGTGGTGCTGCTCCTCCCTCCAAGTAAAGTTTTAGTTGGTGTCAAATGTGTGGCATGTTTGTATTATGATTCTTACTCTCTCTCTATGATAATTTCGGTTTGTTCATGATAATATTTTATTAAGTCTTTGTTATTGTTCCAGTTTTTCTATGAGATGGTTTCTTAAGTTTCCTCACAATTTAGATATATGGATTTCTTAACTTTCTCTTGTATAGAAATGATGGATTCAGTAATGCACATAACTATCGTATGCTCTCATATGCATATAGACATTGTTAAGATTATCTTTGCAGTGGTAAGAAAGAGTAGCATGCTTTAGTGTTTGTAGATGTTCATGCATGTGGAACAATTATGGAGGAGTGCCTCCCATAATATTATCAAGGGTTCACCATGGTTTATGTCATGCATAATGAAATTAGATGCTCCTGCATGCAGTATAAGGAATTGATTGTACATCTTTTTAGTTATGCATATATGGGTCTCTAAGATATCCAATGAAAGTGACTTGAATATCACCAGGTTTCTGACTAGTGTGTGTATGAGATACGTTACCTATATAATGCATGATCTAGAATTTGTATTTAATTAACCAATTCGTTATGCATGATGGAAACAAGACCTATAATAATGATGGACGATCATGATAGTAGAGTTTAGTAAATATCATTGATGTAGGTAAGGAAATTATTATAGGTTGCATGTTATGGTTAGTTCCATCTTCATCTACTGAATCAAGTTTACTAGAAATCTCAGACATAAGCCTTGACAATAAGGTTAAAAGATGATACTAGAACCACTCTATTCTTAAATTGATAATGATTGTGGAGTCTGTTATAGAATTACTAATGATGATCTAAGGGCAGGCTAATGATACCCTTGCTAGTATTTCATCTTAACGGTTAAATATAGAAAAAATAAAGAAACTTTATAGAATGGGAGCTTAGTAGCTAAATTCCAAGGTAGGATAACGAGGTTAATTACAACTTTGAAATATATATTATGTGTTTTTCTATTTGAATTTGTATTTGTGTTTCATATTAAAAAATTTAAAATTGTATGTTTGCTGATTTAAATTTGTATTTTCTATGTTGTTTAAAATTGCATATATGTAACACCCCTCCCTTGTATGTAAAACTTTCCTAACCTAAGCTGAGAAAATATAGGTCTACCATGTAACAAGAAAAGTAGGTATTTTATGAAATAAATAGAATAATTAATCACTTAGAATAGCGAGACACCAAGAGAGGAGATTCTTGCCAAATCCCATTGGTGAATGGGAATAAATAATATTCATAATGAGACTTCTAGATCCAGATCTAGATGAGATAATGGATTTGGAGATATATATCCATTAAAGTACTTAGCTGGAGAAAGATGGTAAGTTAAGGAAAAGTATAAAAGCCTTGCCTGAGAAAAGGCAAGCTTTGATGAGCAAAATTCTCACGGGAGATAAAGGCAAGATTTTCTAGGAAAAGCGTAGGAAAATGGTTAAAAAGACCCATAAAAGAATGATGAAACTAATGGAAACCATATCATGAAAGAGGGTATTAGATACCCATGGAAGAGATCATCATGAGGTAGTTGATGAATGAACATAACTCTCAGCACGGGGGTGAATAGGAAGCAGTCAGTTCTAGGTTGGGTATGAATGAGCTTTAGGTCCTAAATTAGGAAGTTTAATAAGCTTGGTGGTTTGCATTCTTCCTATAACACCTTTATGCTAAAGAAAAAGAGAAAAAAAGAAAAAAACTATGACAAACATATGCATGTAAAAATTTCTCATTTCCCACCCCGGTTTTCAGTTTCACCTTATTTCTCCCATATAGCTAAATTCCCTTTCCCATATCCATACATTCAACAACTAAAAAAATATTTTTTTGCTGAAAACACAAATTTTGAAAATTTTACAGAATGCTGGAAAATGCAAAAATAAAAAATCAGCAGGTACAAATAGTGATTTAACACATTTGAACGCAGTCATTTTTGGTCAATATGACCCACTACAACTCTTAGGGAAAGCCAGTTCGAGAGCTCTTCTTTATTTCTGAAAATGCCTTTTTTACAGTGAGAAATATTCAACAAAAAATCAGCAACCAAATTTACAACTTATCTCTTTTCCCATGCCTCACAGAAAACTGGAAATTACAGCAAACAGGACAGCAATAAATGCTATACGGCCTCCTCGATTTTTGTGCCCACTTTCAGCATTAAATGTTGTTGTATGACCTGCATTAAATGCGATGTATGGACTGCAATAAATGCATTGTACGAAACTCTATTTGTGTGCAGAAAAAAATAGTAAACTACTCGATTTCTGTGCAAACCACTCCTCGATTTCTGTGCAAACCAGCTATATGGATTTCTAGAAAATCGTGCCAAAATCAGCCTCTCACTATGTGCTGAATCAACTGTACAAATATTCTCAACTGTTACCTTGGAATGTGTGCCAAGCTATTGTCCACTTCTCCTCCTTGTTCATAAATCTCCCTTGCTCTCTTGCTCTCCTTCTCTCAATCTGCTCATGAAAGAATGAATGACCTCTTGCCTCATTTTCCTCCTTTATTCTAATCCTAAGTGACTTTTGGGTAACCTCTAAATCCAATGGCTGAAATAGATTGAGATCTAGGGCTGAGATTAAATTCTCATTTAAATCTTACTTTTTTATTTTTTAACTCACCCCACTTTAATAAAGACCCACTTAGTCATTTATTTCCAAGGTCACTTTTCCTTTCTAATTTTACATTAACTTTATTAAAATCACTTTAAAATTAGACTTTAGTAACTTTATCACTTAAAGTCACTTTAAATTAGATGTAAATTTATAAAAGTTATAAAGTTACTTTAGGAGAAAAATTAAATTCTTTTGGAAACTTTTCCCTAGGCAAAAGATCAAAGCCTTAGGGAACCACCTGTCCTCCGATACCAAATTTCAACACTCCCTCTTACCCAGGAAGGTGTTCCTCACCACACCCATCTTTTCTCTGAAGTAGACATGATTTCCCTGTGGTAAGGCTTTGGTAAGAATATCTGCAACATGCTCATCAGTGGAAATATACTCAAGGTTCATAGCTCCCTTCTGAACATAGTCTTTGATGAAATGATATTTGATCCCGATATGCTTTGACCTATCATGAAATACTGGATTCCTCGTGAGTTTAATGCAACTCTGATTATCACAATAAATCACTGAAGGTCTCAACGGCTGACCAAATAAGCCAAAAAACATCTTACCAAGCGAGATGGCCTCACAACTAGCTATACTAGCTGCCATATACTCTGCTTTCGCTGAACTCAATGCTACTGGCTACTGCTTCCGGCTGAACCATGACACTATTGCCGAACCCAACCAAAAACAACACCTTGAAGTGCTCTTCCTATCAGAAGTACAACCTGCCCAATCAGAATCAGTATAACCTACACACCTGACTCCATCCCCCTGCCTGTAGTCCAAACCATAATCCACTGTCCCCTGCAAGTACCAAAAAATGTGTTTTGCAGCCATCCAGTGAACCTTCCTAGGCTCACACATAAACTGACTCATCGTGTTGACTGCGAAACAAATATTTGGTCTAGTGTTGACCAAATACATCAAGGAACCAATCAACTGCCTGTAAAATGTGGGATCCACCAACTCGGAATCCGAAGCATGAAGCTTCTTCTAGTTGGTAATCATCAGTGTTGACATGGGTCTACAATCCTCCATGTGGAATCTGCCAAGGATGTCCATAATATACTTCCCCCGCCCCAGGAAAAAATGCCCCTCCTCCTGCCACACCTCCAAACCCAAAAAGTAATGCATCAAGATGATGTCCTTCATCTCAAACTCCACCACAAGATCTCTCTTGCAATGCTTTATGAGTCTCTCTGCACCTGTAATGACCAAGTCATCCACATATAGCACCAGAATGAGAGGCTCCTCACCTATCACAATAAAGTAAAGGTTCAGATCTGCCTCACTCTTTGTGAAACCCATCCCCTGCAAATAAGTATCTATCCTGGAGTACCAAACTCTGGGAGCTTGCTTCAGGCCATAAAGGGCCTTCTTCAGTCTGTACACATGGGACTCATTCCCATGCACCTCAAAGCCCTGTGGCTGCTCAATGTACACCTCATGTATGAAGCCATTGATAAATGTGGTCTTCACATCCATCTGGTGGATCTTCCAACCCATCTCTGCTGCTATCGATATAATGGAGCGAATCAAATTATATCGAGCCACGGGAGCGAAGGTCTCCTCATAATCAACTCCCTCTACCTGGGAGAACCCTCTAGCCACAAACCTCGCTTTGAATTTCTAAATGCTGCCATCTGCAGCATGCTTTACCTTGTAAAGCCATCTGGAAGTAACCACGGACTTGCCCTCAGGCCTCGGCACCACCTCCCAAACATCATTCTTCATGATAGAAGAATACTTCTCCTGCATGGCCTCTTTCCAGACCTGCTGGCTAGCTGCCTCCTCATAGATAAGGCTCAGAGTCAAGGATGCTGGTAACCATCGCCATATAGCTACAAAAACTCTCAGGTGGTCTACTCTCTCTGACCGGCCTCTTCGGCTCAGCAACAGATGTGGCATCTCTCAAGGTGTCCTGAAGCCACTTGGGCTTCCTCTTCCCTGAGCATGCTTCTCCCATAGGAGAATGAAACTTCTCCTCCTCATCACCATCAGTAGCCTGAACTCCTGACTGTCTGTCTGCTGTCCTCCTGCCTGCACCTGAACCTGTAGAAGCTGAGGTACCGTGTGAACTGTCCATCAGTGGACTTCCTAGTGAACTGCTCTGTGACCTGCTCGGAGCACCACCCCTCTGGCTCAGTGAGCCACTGCTCACTGATGGACCTGACATCCTCATAGATGTACCTCCTGATCCTC
>APFE031593144.1:0-12731 GCA_000404065.3 Pinus taeda
TATTCCAGATAATTTTTCGAGACGCAAAATCTACAACTTATACAAAGAATATGCAGAAGGTGCTGAGGGACATGGCTGGTTTATTACATATCCATATTTTGTGAAGATATGGAAGAAAGAATTCAACAATGTTCATATTCCTAAAAAGGCAAGGATGGGGATTTGCAGTACATGTGCTTCTCTTCAATAAAAAAGGGACAAATGTGAAGGGTCAGAAAGAGGTAGGCATTCATAACTTTAACTTTTAAGATTGTATATTCATCAAGTATGGAAAACATATTTCTTAATGGCTTTCTTTTATGTGATGTAGATTTCAATTGTTTCAAAGAACTTCAGGAGCATCGCGAAAAACAAACAAATGAACGGAAAAAGTTGTACAAGCATCGAAAGAAGTGTTATGATAATCCAAATAAATATTTGGGTTTGATAATTGATGATATGAACCAGAAGAAAACACTTTTACCACATTTTGTTCGCACACCCAAAAATTTACAGGAGGAAAAATTTATTCAATATCACTTGGTCGGTTGTATGGTCTTCAATGGGAAAATGTTGCCAAAGGTGTACTTCACAACTCCAAATATTCATAATGATGCAAATCTGACCATAACCATAATTCATGATGTGTTTTCTCATTGGTCTCGTAATCTTCCTAAATTTTTGTATCTACAACTGAACAACACTTGTCGTGAAAACAAACATTAGGTTGTTTTTGGATATTTAAACATGCCTGTTGAATTGAGAATTTTTCAGAAGGTAAAGGTTGGCTTCCTTCTTGTTGGGCACACCCATGACCATATTGATCAGATGTTCAGTCGTTTTTCAGTCACATTAAGGAGGAAGGAAGCTGGGAGCTTGCCATCATTAATTGAATGTATTAAGAAATCATACATGTCGGAGCCTACTTTTGATGTGTTGGAAGAAATTGTTGACATGCGAAGGTTTATTATGGGATCATATGGCAAGGGGAAATGCATTGAACAACTTAATGACATTAGCTTCCAACATCAATTTCGTATCAAAAAAATTGATGGGAAAACACTAATTTGGGGCAAGAAGTATTCAACTACTACAGAATGGGCACCATTATCAGGTTTGGAACTTTTGAAGTTCATCCAAGATCATCCAATACTTGCATCGAAAATATTGTTATTACAATCAGTTGGTGAAGTTCATAATGCACACAAACAAAACAGAGATATAAATTATTCTGATTGCCTAGAAGAAATAAAAAAATGTATTAGATATACATATGAGTACTTTGACATTGTTGATTCAGTTTGGTGGGAGTCATTTTTCAATAATCCAAGTGATATCATTTCAACAAGAACAAATGAAGATATACCTTTGAAAAATCCATTTATTTGGCCACAAAATGTGTCGAATGCACATGAGGAAATAAACATTGTTGAACAGCAACAATCTCAAGGTATCATTAATTCTTCATAGGCAGAGGAAAGAGAGATGTATATTGGTTCCAAAAGATCTCATGCACAACGTGAAGCCATGGAAGACCTTTACAGGGGTTCAGTATAGGATATTAAGGAGGGTTGCATGATCACAGTGCTAACAGATGGAGATCTCAATGGCTATCCATTTTGGGTTGGTAAAGTTATAAAGGTCTTTACAGAAAATGAGGATGTTACAAGTGTTGAAGTACATTGGTATGCCACAAATACACACCCATTCAATGGTGTGTATAAGCCAGAGATGGTAGTTGACAAAAAAATGGCGGAAAGAGAAAAAGACAGGGTACGAATATAAATCGTCACCGCACAGACATATTGAAATTGGAGGATGTTGACATACTTGTTTATGACTTCAATTTAACAAAGAGGGGAACTCTTCACTTCAAGACAATAGAGATTCTGAAAAGGTTGTTACCAGAAGGAACAATATTGAGATGGGAGTCTGCTGAAACCAGTCGTAGATCTAGAAGAAATTTGAAACTTGAAATGATGGGCATGCATGTGGACTCAGATGGGGCACTAGTTGATGAAAGAGAAGAATATGGAACATCTTCATGAGCATCCAGTGACTCATCTGAAGATGTGAATTCTGATGGCGTGCAAGAAAATATGAGTGATTTTGAATAATTGTTTAAGACAGTTTATCTAATTGATGTATGCATCGTGTCTTGAAATAATTTTTTTGATTTTGATATGGTGTTAAATGAGAAGTTATGAGACACTTTTATGTTGTTAGATCATTTTATTGGCATTTTTTTAAAATTTTGAAGATTGACCCTAAAAAAGATCATCGTTCCAGTGTAATCACTTTTTCATTTTCAAGCTATATTTTGCACTAAAATTTTGTTTTCACTGCCATTTTTAAAACATGTTCAAAATTAGCCCTAAATAAAAAAATATTATTCCAGTATACACACTTTTCATTTTTAGCACTATTTTTGATGTTTTTTTGGCATTTTTTGGCGAGAGTTCCCGTTTTGAGTTTATAGTTCCCGTTTCAAAGTTTACATTGTTTCCTTTTATAAGGGAAGTTTTCCATGTTTCCAAACCTAAATTTTGCTCGCCTATCACTTTCTACAAGTGGGACATTTGGTTGTAAGTTCTGACAATATTTTTCCCCATGTGTTTATTAGAAAGGAGTCTTTGAATCTAGATAGTTTCACTTATCAAGGTTGGTTTTGGATCATGTGTGGTCCATTTTTCTAGCTCTTGTTAATCCAACCCAATTGATCCAATTATTACCAAGGGTTGCCCCTTCTTTTTGAGGGTAGATTCCTTGTTGATAAAATAATATCTAAAATGTCCCCTCAAAAAGTAGGGGACTGACCAAATCAACATTATCTATAAAGCAAGGGGAATACTAGTGATAATTAGAAAGAAAAGAAAAAAATAGAATGAAACAAATGACAACTAACTCAATCACCTAAGGGAGTATTTTATTGTAATTGGAGAGCACAAATATTGGTCCATAGATTTGTAGTCATTAATTTTCAATCCATGATCCACATGATTAGGTCTTCTAGTTAGCACCAATGAACTACTACTTTTCAAAGATCGATATAAGGAAGTTTGATGGTAATTATCCTATAACATGGATATTCTAGATGGTGCAATACTTTGATATAGACCAAGTGGCATTGCTACAAAAGGGTGAATATTGCATCCATGTGTTTAGAACATGACCAACATGTATGGTATGAATGCATTTGTGAAAGAAAAAAGGATTATGTAAGATTGGTGAATATTCGATAAAAAGGTCTAGTTAGAGTGCACATTAAACAATTCTAAAAGTTAGGTCTTAGGGTAAGGAATATTTTAGAGGATAATTTTCTAAACCTATTTAAGGGATATTTAAGGGAAAACATTATACATGAAGTGCATCTCTTTGAACCTAAATCTCTAAAGCATGCTTTCAGTTTGATAAGAATTTTGGAAAGTAAAAATATGGCCATTAGAAAGTTGGTCACTAATAATTATAGAGTAAATTTCACTTCCTCTCCTAAACTTAGAAGGTTGAATCCTTAACAAATTGATTAAATAAGAGTAAAGGGACTATGTTTCCATTGTGATAGAAAGCACAATAAGAAGCATACATTTAGTGAGAATAAATTATTCTAAATAGATTATGAAGATCAAGAAGATCAAGGAGTGGAACTATCACAATGTCTAAAGCTAGGAGAGATTACTCCAATAATTTCTTGTCATGAATTGGTTGGCATAAATAATCCATAAACCCTCAAGATAGAAGGATATATCAAAAATAAAAAAGGTCACAATATTAATTGGTTTAGGTAGTATCATAATTTCATCAATTACAAATTGGGAAAACTACTTAATTGCTTTTTTTACTCAACACTGTAATTTCAAGGAATCATTGCAGATGGAGGTACCATAAATTGTTCAAGGAAGTGATATAGTATTAAGATGAATATGGGGTATTTTTTGTGGATAATCCCATGATTCCAATCCAAATGGGTGTTGTAGATGTTGTATTAGGGGTATAATGGTTAAAATTGTTGAGAATAGTGGCCCTTCATTTCTAGGATCTTTTCATAGGTTTTTCCTTAGAAGGAAAGGAAATTGAGCTTAGAGATATCCAAGGGAAACCTAATAAGTGATAAGATCTAATAGTATGACAAATTTGATTAAAAATAATTACAAGAAGGTGTTATTACACAATTGTGTTCATTAGATGTTCAAACATCTTCATCATTTTCTCTAGTGGATCTCCATAAGTAATCAACAATTATTCCAAGTTATTTGGAGAGATGCCTAAGCGTCTTCCTCCTATTCAAGATCATGACTATGCTATTCATTTGCATTCATGAAGTGTACCACAAATAAATGAAGAAGGGGAAACCATACTAGAAGTAGAAACAACCCTTGAAATAAGGATTACGCAATTAGGTAATTCAACAATTGTGGAGTACCTCATCAAATAGAAGAACCTACTAGTGGAAGAGGTAACATGGGATGATGACTTGTTTATATAAATCACTAGAAGTTAGTCAAGTTTTGGGGATAACACTTGTTTGAAGCTGAAAGACACATTAAACCCTATATAAGCTTCTTGTTAGCCTTAAAACCTATTATTAAGCCCTAGATACCGAGTGATTACATTTCTCTTGTTATATTGTTGTGTAGGATAGAACTTTTTGTGGTCCCATTTTATTATAATTGTACCCTTTGTCTCCTATATATATATGTGTGTGTGTGTGTGTGTATGTAGGTTAAGGATACCTAGTCTTAGGATCATCAAATATTTTCTTGTGCATTGTATTCATTATAAAAGGACGTTCCCCCCTTGATGAGGACTATAATTATTTGTTTCTTAGTATTTTTAAGGTGCAAGGTTAATACCATTCTCTTGATTTCTTTGGATATATACTATTGAATCCAAGGATGAAGCCCTCAAGAAGTTCAAGGAATTTAAATCCTTAGTAGAAATTGCAACAATCATAGGATCACATATTTTAGGATTAACTGGGGAGATAGACACATTGGTGATGGATTTCATTCATTTCCCACATCTCATGGCATTATTTGGAAAAATATAGCACTATAATAAGATAAAGGGGTGTATCAAAGAAGTTTGAAAATTGCTGAAATTGCTTGTTGTATGTTACATTTTCATGAGATGGAGTTAAAGTTCTAGGGACAAGTAATTTTTTGCTTAAATCATATCCTCAATTGAACACCTACTTGAGATATTTATCATATGACTCTTTTTGAGAGAAGGTATGGTTAGAAACTCTCTAGTGTGAATTTTAGAGTATGGTCCCATATTACCAAAGAAAAATACAATAGCTTATGGCCCACAAGCTAACATTACACTTTAATGGGCTATATTGAAACTTCAAAGGCCTATTTCTTTTATGATCCTTCCATCAATAAGATGCTTGAGAGGAGGGATGTTGTCTTTGATGAATTTCTTTCTCATGGCCTATTGGGATCTTTACCCCACTCCTATTGCATAAGATTCACCTCCAATCATCCCTGTGGACCTATCTTTTTCAAGACCTAATGGTATTCCTCTTTTTTTTGCTTCATTCAACACCTTTACTATAGTAGCTCAATTAATAATCCATGATACGACTTATATTAATGAATTTTCTAATGTTATTAACACTAAAACCTATTCTACTCAAGAAACTTTCTTTGATGTCTTATTGGTTGAGCTATCTCATCACAACGTTACTACAAATCTCTCTATTTCTATATACACACTAGTTAGGGCATAGCTAATTCCTATTTGGTCCATATCTACTCTACAGGATGTTATACCATACCTTCCCGATGAAGAAGAACATAGATGTTGATGAAGGTCCCCTATTTCATAGGTTCTTATTCTTTTAGGATTATGTTGATCTTACTATTTTATATAAGACAAAAATACCCTTATGAATGGAAGTATCCCATGCTATTAAATATGTTTTTTTTCATAAAAAAATCAGACTTGGTATCTAGTCCCCTTGCACAAAGGTAAGAATAAGGTTGGTTGGATATGCCTCTATAAAATCAAGTATGATGCAGATGGAAGGCTAAAAACATAAAGCATGCCTTATTGCTAAAGGTTCTCCCAAATGAAGGCATGCGCTATTTAGAGTTTTTTTCTCCAAGTTCTTATATGAATTCCATTCAGGTGATTTTATCTATGGCTACTTCACTGAATTATGATGTTCATTATATGGTGTTGTATAAATAATATTACATAAATTTGAAATGGTTTTGATGAAATACTATGGGAAAATACCATGTATTATAAAAACCATGGGTGTGTTAACCACCAATGGTAAAACTAATTAATGATTGTCAAAATAATGAATTAAAATAAATAATAAAGAATAATAATAAGCCATGGCTCTTTGTTAAAAGGAACTTAACCACACTTATAGTCTATATTATTTATATAAATACAATAATATGATGTGTTGTTGCTTCTGGAAAAATTGTGGAATGTGTGTGAAATCTCTGTTGTTTTCACTAAACGCTCCACTCAACATCAAGTACAAAATGAAGCTTATACAATGGCGTAAAGAGAGCCAAACCAGGTTAAATAGGAGTGAGAGTGAATGGTTAGATGCAAAAATTCTAACATAAAATTAAATAATAAATTAAATAAATTATTGTGCCGAGAGGCACTCTACAACCCAGTATATGAAGTATATGAGGAAGATGTTGTCACCTAACGTAAGTTACATTAAAAAAAAGAATATAAAAAAAATGAAGGAGATGTGTCACATACGTAACACTACATTAAAAAAATAAAATAATATATATATATGTGGTTGTGTGTGTGGGTAATTGCATCAAGATGTGCTCTACACCCTAGTATAATGAGGTAGATGTTCACAATAACATAATATTACATTAAAATATAATATATATATTATTAGTATATATAATATATATATATATTATAAGGAAGAATGATGTCACGAAATTACTTTAAAAAAAATATGAAAAATATGAAGGAGATGTTGTCATGTAAAGTAACGTTACATTAAAAAAAATATTAAAAATTTATATGTGTCGGCTAATATATATTGTATATGCTGAAGATATGTGTTGTTATGAAATCATCTCACAAAAAAATAGAAAACATAGATGAATGCCTTAGAAATAAGCCTCTTCGAGGGGGCAACCTCCTTTACATTGCACAAATGAACAATTATTGGATGATACAAATGACAAGACCTCCTTTCTATATATAGGAGTCTAAGGGGTCATAATATAATCAGAGCTGACATAACAATAAAATGTAAGGCACCAATAATAACAATATGGGCTTCTATGGGCATATAATAACAATATGGAACTACATGGGCACAACAATATAATAAGGGGGTTGTAATAATAACAATAAAGGGTTACACTAGTAGTATAGGGACCTAACATGCCCATCTCCTTCAAAAAGTGTTGTCCTCAATGCTTGAGTAGTTCTTGATGCTTCTGTATAAATTACTGTCCTCCCATGTGGAATCTTCAGCGGGTAAGTTATTCCACTTGATGAGATACTCTGAAATTGATCTATTTCATAGCTTTTTATTTCTCGGTTCAATGACTGCTTCAGGTTCCAATATGATTTTTCCTTCCTTGTCAAGTTCTCACAATACTGTTTGAATTGGGACCTTTTGCAACTTTTGAATGAGTTCCCACTCCTTTGGGCATATGGCTATAGGTAAGGCCTGATGTTTGGAGGAACACTTAGTGGAATCAAATGAATAGCATGATCATGTTCACGAATAGGTGGGAGGCCTTTGGGAGTCTCAAATACCTTGGAATGATTGTCCAAAATGTTTTGGAGATTTTGAGAAATACATGATTTCGATGTGGGATTCTGTAGTGAACATAATTGTGCAATTACACCCCGTTGTTCTTTATTTAGAAGCTTTGTCATGCTGTTAGAGTTGATTATCTTTCTAGGTTTTCCTTCGATACCCCTTACTTTAATGTCCTTTTCTTCCCAAAAAAATTTCAAGAAAAGTTCTTGAAAATTAAAAGGTATCATACCCAAAGATTGTAGCCATTGGACTCCTAGTAAAACATCAGCACCACCCATTGGAATGGAAAGAATTGGGCTATTCAATACATATTCTCCCATGGATAGCTTGATATTATGGCACTTTCCAGAGTAATTTATGGTTCCTCCACTTGCAACCATCACTTGACACTTCGGTGCTGGATATAGGAAGCAATTCAATTCCTTGGCTATCTTACAATCAATAAAATTATGGGTACTAGCCGAATGAATCAACACTCTTACCCTTTTCTTCTTGATATGTCCTTCTATATTGATAGTCTGAGGAGTGGTAATTTCTTCCAATGCATTTCAAGATATGGTCGGATTGATTTCTTGAGACTCGATGTGATCTTTCAATTCTTGAACATTTTTCTTCTTGATATGTCCTTGTATATTGATAGTTTGAGGATTGGTAATTCTGTCCAATGCATTACAAGATATGGTTGGATTCATTTCTTCTTTCTCGATGTGTTTTTTCACTTCTTGAACCTTTTTCTTCTTGAAATGTCCTTCTATCTTAAGAGTTTTAGGAGAGGTAATTATTTCCAATGCTTTACAAGATATGGTTGGATTCAATTCTTCTTTCTCTGGGGCTGGTTCCTGGTGTATATATTCTTCTTTTGACGTTTCTTGATCATTTTCTTCCCCCTCTCCACAATCAATGTAAAATAATTTCTTCTCAGCACACTTATGACCTTTAATGTATTTGTTATCAGAATTGTAACAAAACCCTTTTTCTCTGTTTTTCTTCCAATTGTTGTGGTGTAACCCTTGTAGGTTGTGGAAGGCTACGAGAAACAACATTTCCATATTTATAGTTGTGAGGGGTAGACTTCCTTGTTGCCAAAATTTTTCTTTCCACTTTGTAACAAAGCCCCTTTTCTCTTTTTTCTTCCAATTGTTGTGGTGTTGCTCTAAAAAAGGTGTTGTTCTTTGGATCCTCATAATGTGCTATCATTTCCTCCATGAAAAGTGACCACGTAACAAGTTTTTTACGAGAACAAAGCCCTTTATACCATAAAAAATGATTCGGTTCTAAATATGAAGATGCAATATATAACTTTTGTAATAGTGGTACACCATGTAGATCAAAATATTGCTCCATTTGTAATATCCAATTTACTGGATCCTTTCCATAAAACTTCCTCATATCGCCTTTTCTTTATTTCAAGAGCTCGATCTTGAAATGACTGTAACTCTATACTTTCAGATCTCAAAGTTCTGAAATTGTTACCTGCAGTAGCCCGCTGGTTCCTCTTTCTAACTCCGTAAGTCTGATCAGAATTTGATTCTTGAAGAAAGAGTTATGCCCAATATCCTAAGATGACCTGATTATATAATGTTTCTGTATAGCGAACTTGTACGACGTGCCACGTCTCACTATTTTGACCTTTGGATCTGAAAACTACAGTCTGTCCTCTTTCTGTAACATCTTACAAAATTTCAATTTGTTGCTCAGAGAGAAAGATATGACGATTTTACCAAGGTCACTTTTTTAGGATGTAATTCAGGAGTCTACAAAAACCCTAACTTCCTCAGATCATATATCCAAAAATATAGCAAGACAAGATCTGAAATTTGGACTCGAGATTCATAACGATTTCTTCTAAAATGAGTTTTTTCTTTAGCTTCTGAAACTTCATTTCGAAAAGGTTATAGCAAAAATACCACAATAACCTGTTTTGTATGAAATTTTGGAGCTTTCAAATACCCTAACTTCCTCATATCATATCTCCGAAAATATAGCGAGACAAGATCTGAAATTTGGACGCGCGGTTCAACAAGATTTCTTCTCAAATGTTTTTTTTTTAGATTCTGAAACATTGCAGACAAAACGTTATAGCGAAAATACCACGATGACCTATTTGTAGCAGCGAAACCTTAGAATCCAAAGCTCTGATACCAAATGTTATGAAACTAGCTCACAAAAAGATTGAAAAGATAGATGAACGTCTTAGAAATAATCCTATTCAAGGGGGAACCTCCTTTACATTACACAAATGAACAATTCTTGGATGATACAAATGACAAGACCTCCTTTCTATATATAGGAGTCTAAGGGGTCATATTATAATCAGAGCCAACATAACAATAATAATGTAAGGGCACAATAATAACAATAGTGAGCTTCTATGAGGCACAATAATAACAATATGGGGACTACATGGGCACAACGATATAATAAGGGGGTTGTACTAATAACAATAAGGGGTTACACTAGTAGTATAAGGACCTAACATGTGTAATGTTATTATATATGTGTCAACTAAAGATATATGTAACATTAGTATATATGTGTCGACTAAAGATATATGTAACGTTACTATATATTTGTTGACTAATATATATTGTATATGCTGAAGATAAAGATATGTGTAATGTTACTTTAAAACTAGACTAGATCCATCTTAACACCGGATCTGTCAAGTGCCAAGAGGGATCAAATCTCTCGAGATGCAAACCTATTTTTTGAGTGCAAAACTTGAGGAAAGGTTTGCACCTCGAGAGATTTGATCCCTCTCGGCGCTTGATAGATCCGATGTTAAGATGGATCTAGGCTAGTTTCAGTCGTGTGCAGTCATACAAAATTTGTTGAACATGTAATTATTTTGATCATTTTAAATATGCCAAATATGTCTAAGATTAATTTAGTCAATTTTAAAAATGATGAAATAAAAATTTTGAGTGCAAAGTCTAAATGTAACAATTTTGATTGATAGAAAATGCCAATAATAAGAATATAGTCAATTACAAACAATCTTAATTGCGATCATTGTGAAACTATTTTCTTCTACCATTCCTATTGTCACAACCATTAGTTTTTCCATTTTCTCATATTGATCATATGAAAAGAGTAGTTGGAACCATAGACCATTCAAATATTTAACTCGAGCTACTATAGTAAACAACATACCTTTTCTATGTTGCTCTCCAATATTAATAGTGGTTTTCTCCAAAGTCAATAATTGTGACTTACGGAGTGTTAAACCACAAATAATATTCAATGGTAGTTATTTCCTATTACCGCCTTTGAATGCAAAGTAATTAAAATGTTGAATGATGGAAAATGGGAATAATAAGAATGTACCCAATTATAAATAGTTTATAGTTTCAAGAAAAAAACATTTGTGGTAAGGAAACATTTTATTTAGGATGAAAATTGAAGTATTGTATTTATGGTTGAATAATTTTTATGTGCTTACATTGAGAGAGAGAGTGTGTGTTTTGCGGGTCAGAAGGAGAGACAAGGGGAGATAGAGATCTAGATGGGGGGCAGAAGGAAGAAGAGAGAGGAAAAGGTCGGGATGGAAGAAGAGATATATATGGGGAGAGAGAAATTTTAGAGAGAGAGAAGGGTAAGAGAGAGTGAGGGAGGTAGGGAGAGAGAGATAAATAGATATAGAGAGAGAGTGTGTATATTTAGGGGTTGAGATAGAGAGATAGAGAAGAAGAGACAGTGGGAGATAGATATATAAGTGGCGGAGGTAGAGATGTGCTTACACTGAAATCAATGCACACTATTAATCTAATTACTTTGAAATTAATATACATCATATATCTTGTTGCATCAAATAAAAAATCAACATCTACACTAAAATCAATGCATCTAATGCAAACAATCAAATATGATTAGAAATCGACATCTATACTTAAATCAGTGCATCTAGTGCAAGAAATCAAATAGGATTAGAAATCAATATCTACATGAAACCAATGCATCTAATTCAAACAATAAAATATGAGTAGAAATCGACATCTACGTTGAAATCAATGCATCTAGTGAAAACAATCAAATACGATTAGAAATCAACATCTATACCGAAATCAATGCATCTAGTGCAAGAAATCAAATAGGATTAGAAATCAATATCTACATTAAAACCAATGCATCTAACGAAAGCAATCAAATATGAGTAGAAATCAACATCTATGTTGAAATCAATGCATCTAGTGTAAGTTATTAAATATGATTGGAAATTGGCATCTACACTGAAATCAATGAATCTAGTGAAAATGATTAAATAGGATTAGAGATCAATATCTACACTAAAACCAATGCATCATGTGCAAGCAATCAAATAGGAGTAGAAATCAATATCCACACTGAAACCAATACATCTAATGCAAGCAATCAAATATGAGTAGAAAACAACATCTACGCTGAAATCTATGCATTTAGCGTAAGGTATTAAATATGATTAGAAATTGGCATCTACACTGAAATCCATGCATCTAGTGCAAGTGATCAAATAAGATTAGAAATCAATATCTACACTGAAACCAATGTATGATGGGGGGAGAGACGAAGGGAGGTGGGAGAGAAGGGGAGAGAGAGGAAGGAAAAAGAGAGAGGAATTGAGAGAGAGGGGGAGAAAGAGATGGAGTTGGAAGGGGAAGAAAGACATAGAGAGAGAAAGGTGGAGAGGGGGAGTGAAAAGGGGGGGATTGAAGGATTTACAAATATGACACAATAGGAGAAGGAAGGAGGCACTAGAGCCTATCCCCCCTTAGTGACAACTTCCTGAACTCCAAGCATATATCGAAGTTTAGTGAACTTCGCCTCTGTGAGAGCCTTTGTGAAGATGTCTGCAACCTGATCATCTGTTGAAGAATATTGCACTTCAAGAACATGGTCATGAATGAGCTTTCTGATGAAGTGCATGTGAAGTTCAATGTGTTTGCTGCGCTGATGCTAAACTGGATCTTTGCAAAGCTGAATTGCACTTTGATTATCACAC
>APFE031593148.1:0-36481 GCA_000404065.3 Pinus taeda
AGAGAGAAATATGATGTATGATAATCACTAACCTTCATTAAGATCAAATTTAATTTATTTGATTTTAAAAATTATTTATTTTATATTTTCATAATAATATTTTTCCCTTACATTATTACAATTTTAATGAATTATAACGTTAAAAGTATTTATATCAAAAGAAATATGTTAAAATTGCAATGTTATGTATATATTATTTATATTGATTTTATTTTTCATTTTATTTATATGAAAGATATTATTAAGTTAGAAAATCAAATACCTCATTAAGAAATCATAAATGATCTTGAAAGCCAAGACTTTAATAGTGGATATCAACACATCAAGATAAATAGGTGTCCTCTCTTTAAATAGGTTTTAGGTTTAGGTCAAGACCTCAATTCATCTCCTCGAATGCGTTTTAGGGGCAGGGTAAGAAACAACTTTGTCCTTTTCCGAATATGCTTGACAACCATGATTCTTTTCCAAATATGCGTGAAAGCCATGATTTTTTTCTAAATATGCTTGATAGCAACAACTTTGTCCTTTTCCGAATATGCTTGACAACCGTGATTCTTTTCCAAATATGCGTGAAAGCCATGATTTTTTTCTAAATATGCTTGATAGCCAGGATTCACATGTATCAGTAAGGGGAACATTGAGAGAGAATTCACTTTCGTAGAGTGTACTACCATCTACTCTTTTAATTCCACAGACTATACTAAATGTGGCCCAAGGAAGAAGAAGATGAATTGGGGGAGTGACATTCGTTGTTGAGGTAAAGGTTCTCAACAGAATTCCATATTGAGAGTTGCAATCAATATGGAAATGGAGATGTCATCATATGGTTTTATGTTTTTAACCTCTCTACCTCTAATTAAGATTAACCTTAAACATTGTAACTATTTTTCTAAACAATTTCAACATTTACCTACCCAATAGACAACTTAATTAACAATTAAAGATCCAGACAAATCATTTTTACCATGAAATTTTAATAATATCACATCTAAATGTTATACCATGTCTCAATTTTTCTAAAATATTTTTATTGATTTTGAAAAATAACAAGTATTGTATCATAGTTTAGTTAAAAGAAATATAATGAATAGTCAAATATAATATGATTATGTACACCTTGCCAAAACATAATTACTTATAATTGAAGTAAAAAATATTTAAACCAGCATTTGCACCAGATGTTGCAAAAGAAATGCCTTAAGGCATAAATTGAGGAACAATCACGACATGGGAATGAGAAAATCTAAATAATATGTAGAGATGTAGTCACGACATGGGAATGGGAAAATCTAAATAAGATGCAGAGATGTAGCAAAAATGAAATTCTAAATCTTTATAAACAGAAGTTGATTTAGGATGCCTCACTCTATTTTTTATTAATTATTGAATTAATATTGCATAGAAATCTCATAAAATTCAAACAACTTACTATGATCTCTAATTTTGACTTTGGGTCATTAACATGGTGATGTCGTGTATCAACCACTCAACCACTAAACCATAGGCCAACAAGCAAAAGACTGCAAAATGTTACGGTCATTACCATAGTAAACTCAATGACTCTACACACAAGAATTTATTCTTTACTCGAAGGACATATTGCTTACCCATATCCACAAAAAATAATGCAAGGTGGAAGCATAACAAAAACTTTATTATTATAACTCACAACATTATTCCAACCAACAAATCTATCTCCACATTTTGGAAGATCAAATGGCAATAAGTTTTGAAGAATTCAGTGAGAAAACCTCGAAGATCATTGGCTCACATGATTAATGGTACCCTATCCTATGAATCTAATATTTTAAATGATCTTAAAAAATGGTACAATTGAGGGAGAAAAGAAGATCCAAAGAATGTATACCACAGAGACCAATAAACAATCTATTTGACAATCCTTGCTGGGCTCAGTAAAAACAAAATTACTCCTCCTTAAATCCTTCACAGTCAATACAAATGTTGTACAACACAAGGTTCATATTGTTGTCAATTAAGCGATAGTGTTGATCGCGAATACCACCAGATTCCTTCAATGTCATACAGTGATTAATGCACCAAACATAGGTATACCAGCTGCAATGACTTATATCATTTTACTGATGTTGTCATGTCAAAATCAATGTGATACAATTAAGTCACCTTTAAGCAAAATCTCATTGCAAGTTCTATACAAGGTTGTCTACTAAAATAACTTTAGTGCTCACTATTAACACCTAGACCACAATCTGTAAGTATGATGTAGTTTTGTAGAAAAAATCATCCACAGTAGCCTCAAGAAAGGATCCAGATTAGTGTTGGATTGTTTGTCTTGGATAAGCTTAAACTGTGCATACATAATTCACTCATACCAAGGGATAGTTGAAAGCTTAGACATTGCCAACTCACAGAAGTTGCCTTAGATTTGTAAGTACAAATATTTGTATTTGTTTGCAACAACTGTCAGGACTTACCCTCAGAATTATGCCAAGACTTTAACCTTAAAAATGTGCCAAGCATTCTCACTATAATAATTGATTAGAACGAAATGGTTTTACATAAATTTACTAGCACAGAGCCTCCTACACATAGCTATCGCATGGATACTTACAACCTAGGGTGGAAGCTAAGTTTTACTAATATGGGAAAAAAATTAGTTTGAATATGGTGTTTTTTTAATTACTGATAGATCAAAGGCTAAGGTAGATAGCAATTTTTAATATGCATGAAACCTAGGTGGAAGATATATTTGTCTCTTCATGTAACATGAATCAAATGTAATGGAAAACAATAATGAAAAATAAACAATTGTTTATCCCCATCAAAAACAATATGGAGAAAGAAAAGAAACATACCATAGAGAAAATCTAACTTGTATGAATGGCATGCTTGTCATATCTCCAAATAAACTCACAATTTGTATTTGAAAATTTGATCAGATGTAAAAAATATGGTGCGTTTTCCAGTAGACTGTGAAAAATGTAAGACATCTACAACCAAGAGTACAACCACTCTTCTTATTTGCCAATAATGGTTCACTGTTTAATATCAAGTAATGTTTGGAAAAATTTTTCTTCAAGCACAACTTCAGTCATCGTATTCAAAGTGATGAGCCATTGCACTCTCAGCAAATGTATCTTGACTTATCATCTTGCGTGCTTTTCATACTCGTCAGTTAATTTGTGGTGTGAAGTAATACTAATATTATATATTTTATGTCCAACAAACAAAGTCAAGGGGAAAAAAATTGCAAGTATATTATTGTTGAGAGAAGTGATCTACCAACATTTAAACACAACTAATTTAGTATTTCCCTTTAGAACACAAGGAGTATATGCATTCTTCTATCTTTAAGCGAATTCATTTCAATTTCTTTGATTATATCTATGATTGTCTTGTGATTTCACATCTACACATTAGTTCAGGGGGAGCCGTTTTGGAAGTTTTGCAGTTCACGGGGGGGAGTTGTTTTGGAAGTTCTGGCGGTTCAGGAGGGAGTCATTTTGGAAGCTATGGTGGTTCAGGAGGGGCTAATCTAGTAGTTCAAGCTATGGTGGATCAGGAGGAGATTATGGGGGTTCAAGTTATGTTAGATCAGGAGGCAGTTACAGTAGTGGATCAGGAAGTAGCTATGGTGGTGGGTCAGCAGGTGGCTGTGGTCGTTCTAGATCCCACTGTTTTAGTGACTATGGGGAGTCTTCCAGTTCTTAGAGAGGTTCCAATAGTAGGTATGGAGACTGTTGGGTGCGGGATCCCCCAAGGGCTATTTTGGGGCTTAGAGCCCAAATTTTGTTCTAATTTTGTAATTCCAATGTAAAGACTCCACATTTTGTGGGCATGGAGCACGTAGTTATTAAAGAGTCATAGGGTTGTCCGCCCTTATTTTGATAATGTAATGTCAGTTGTAGAAGATCTACCATATAAATAGAGCAAAGCTCTAAGTAGATAGGGATATACAATATGGAAAATCAATGACGAAGATGTTAGAGAGATAGATCTGAAGTGTAAGTCTAAGTTTTGGGTCATAACATAGGTAGAGGCTCTACAGCTGAGTGCGCAGAGGCCTAGTAGTCTACAGCTGAGTGCGTGGGCCCCTGTAACTAAGTGCGCAGGGCGAGTTGAGTTTGTAATCATCTAGAAGTATTAATAAAGAGAAGTATTATATCATTTCTGTGTCTTTATTTCTTGTTTATGCATCTGTTATATTGGGTATGAATTTCACTTCTAATGCTTATATGATGCACGAATGTGTATAACAGTATTGGTTAAGTGAATGCTAGTAAGAACATCTATTTTCGCGAAGCTAACTAAGATCTGTTAATAAGATAAGTAATATGCTTAGTGTAGTTTAGGAGATATCGTAGCTCGCTGTCGTAGCAGCACAAAAGGACTTTAGCCCCTGGTTAGGGCTATGTGAAAGCCGATGGTAACACTTCACGAAGGTACTGAAGGATAGAGCAAAGAGTAAAGAAACCTGCTCGAAGACAGGTATAGTTGGAATAAACCGACATCACAACCATCTCAAGGGTGCGGAAACTTGGTTCCAGCATCCCCTCATACTACTTCGAATGAGACTTCAGTCCACGCTCCGCGGGCTGATGCCGAAAGGGCCAGTAGTGTAGGGATTTGGTTGGCTAACTAACATTGAACCTAGGTCAGGCCCCCTCAAGCCAACAAATTGTTCCGTTGTTGGGACCGAAATCTGCATAGAGGTGTGTTATGTTGTATCATTGCAATATAACTAAGAAATAAATCGAAGGCTCGTTAGACAGAAGAATTCACGAGTTCGCAGCAAAGGAAAACAGAAACCCGTGACTGTCACAAGAACAATGGTTAGACAGTTACCTGTATATAGATATCCACGAAATATTTTTCGCATCGTTCCCTACTGAGCTATACGAGTGGATCACGAAGCAAGCAGATAGCCAAGGAAGGTGGAAACTTGACGGTCCTATTGTGTGGGCCCTTGATCTAGTGCGAATATTGGAAGCATCGGAGGATAAGATCGCATGCGCCATCGATCATTGGCTCGATCGCATTATAGGAGGATTTGTTACTAAGTTCGCACTCGACACCTCAGTTAGCTATAATGAGGCAAAGCGACACTTTTTCAAAGGACCGCGAGGTAAGTACACAAAATCTTTGAATACTTGGATTAAAATGTTTTCGTGCGAAAAGCAGGTTATGAAATTACCTTGATGTTCAGGTCTACGTGAAGCAGAAGAATTTATAGAAACGATGGAAATAAGGGTCTAGAGAACAGCCCCTTGATTTCACCTCTGCGAGGGGACGAGGAAGGGATCATGAAGGTCTTTTCGCGAAGTGATATTCATCTGATAAGACAAGGAATTCTGCGAATACCACCTCTGCCCACACCATCATTGGCTTCACCTCCATCACCTCCAACTTCACTCTTGCCACCTCCACCGCCACCTCGATTTAGTATGGCGAACACAGTGAAGTTGCCTTTGTTTAAAGGCTTGGGAAATGTTGATCCGGACCAATTCTGGTTCGTAGTGAAGGCTGTATGGGAACATCAAGGTGTTACAGATGACCATATAAAGAAATCAACACTGGTTCGTGCCCTGCAGGATTGCGCACTAACCTGGTATATTAAGTACTCCAACAATAACCTGAATGCAAGAGTAGCAGACATCAAAGCAACACTGAATAGGGAATTTAGCAGGCCTAAATTTGAAGCACAGTTGATTATCGGATTCAAAGATATCACGATGCTGCCAGGCAAGATGCCGCGGGAGTTAGATCAGAAGCTGAAATGTACAATCTACAAGGCCAACATGAATTTGACAGATGGACATCATCACGAGTGATTTGTGGCTTCGGTACTACCACATTTAAGAAGTGCGTTGTCGCAGTAGAAGATAACAACTCAGGAAAAGGCCTTAGAGATTGCCATGAGACTACATGAGACCCTGATGTAAGATCTTAATCTAGGAGTTCAATAGATCCATGCCCAACTGAAGAATCTGTGCCTTGAGATGCAAATCTTGAAGCAAGATAAGACGGTTCGACCAGAAGTGCACAAAGAAGTATGGTGTGTGAAATGAAAGAGTCAGGGTCATGACAAAGACCATTGCCTAGTCTTTACGAATTACCTTGTAGCAGGAGGATCGATGCCTCTAATGCCGGGAGATCAAGTAAGACCTACTGCAACACCTGCTTTGTGGTGCGCTATCTGTCAAGTATCTGGAAAGCATGCAACAGATAACTACCACTTGTTACAGAAGTATACGTAAACTCTGCAACAGTTGTTCTGCAACTTTTGTAGGTTGGTGGGACATGACGAGTGTACTTGTAGGAGTTATGAATTGATGATGGATCCCACCTATAGGGTTCAGGCCAAAATGCAACCACTTGACCAGAATGCAGGGCTGGCGCAAATATGATTTCAAGGGCGCGGACGAGGCCATGGTGGAGGAGGACCTGGTAGAGGTCGTAGACAATTGATTTGCTACAATTACAGAGGACCAAGACACTATTCCCACGATTGCACTAACCCAACGTGTCTGTCGTGCAAGTATTGCATGTTGTTTGATCATGAGACAGAATATTGTCCTATGCTGATAGTTAGGATACGCGACAAAGGAGCGCTACCACCTCCCCTGATTCAGAACCTGCAGATGATGAGGTCTGAGCCACGCGTGGAAGATCTGAATTTAAACATAGTGCTCCGAAGTGGAATTGCGACGGGAGAGGACAAGGGAAAACAACCCGAAGATAGTACCCGAGTTCACAAAGCCCCAATGAAAGAAGATGAGTTCGATTTGGAGCACGATCGCGAAGCATTCATGGAAGCTAAGAAGAGTTTCGTTGAGGCCTCCACTTCAGGAGGCAAAGATAAACGAGAACCGGAGATGGACCCCTCTATGCTCACTACTTTCCTGGAAACTTGTATGAAGTTACTGCATGACAGTAAGGTTGTGAAAGGGTTACAGAAACTTACCAATAGATGTGCTAGGACCATGCCAGGTGAACCGCGTGTAGTATGAAAGATCGGAAAGTGTAAAACAAGGATAGGGCGTGAAATGAGACTTACCACGATGATCGAAGAATATGAGATGGATCAAGTCATTCAAGATTTGGGATCAGATGTGAATGTTCTACCGCAACAGACATGGGAGCGAATGGGAAGACTTGCACTGTAATGGTCTCTGATTCAACTGAGAATGGAAAACCAGCAAAAAATTATACCCATAGGGTGATTGCAAGGAGTAACCGTGGATATTGATGGAGCGAGCATGCTAGCATATTTTGAAGTAATAAAGATTGTTGATGACAATAATCCCTACCCCGTGCTCCTGGGAATTAACTGGGCCACTGATATGAATGGGGTAATCAATCTAAAGAAGCGGAAGATGATGTTTGAGAAGAAGTCACTACACGTAATAATACCCCTGGATCCTGCTGAGGGATCACACTATATGAAACCAGTCCACGACTATGACAGTGATGATGATCTAGACTACATCTACATGATAATAGCACGATACCAAGACTGAGTGAATCCCACCATGGATGGGAAGCTTACATGGTAGCATGAGAGTTCCTGCACTTCGGATTCCAATGAAGAAGTAGAACGATGGCATAATCAATTACACGAAGTAACTCCGTTCAATTGTAATATGATGACTCGGTCGCTGCACTATGTGTCGTCAGAAGAAAGGAATCTGCCTACTTATGATGGTCTAAATGAGGTAGATACCTTCTTGGATTCATTTGAAAGGGAGGTGTTGGACAAGCAATGCTTCTAGGCCTTGGACTGGGTGTTGTGCGCTACACCCGCAAGATGGTGGGGTACGCACAAAGGAAGCTTTGATGATTGGCGCGAATGTAGGAGAATGATGCGAACAATATTTGGGAAGCCTAAGGTACGATTGACAGAAAAGTATGATGGACAGGATGATCAACATGTGCATCTGACCAAGTGGGCACAGGCTTATGGAGAAAAGCCACAACCTGAGTGGGTACACCTATTCTGTCATACCCTAGATGTTATACCAATTAACTGGTATACAGAAACAAATATCTTCCATGGGACAGGTGAATGGGATATCCTACACTAAGGATTCATGATGACCTTCACTTTTTAGGATGGGCGGGACATCATTGATGAAGCGCTACAAGAGGTAAAAGTAGCCATCTTTAGGATAATGCAGGAGCCTTTTGACCTGATTCAGCTTGAATGGGCTACTCAGATGAGTTGCACGCTAGAATGTTATAATGTAACTGCCGAAGAGGAGGATTAGGATTCGCAGAATATTAACATTCCAAAAATAGAAGACCACCACGAGGTTCAAGGACCACAAATTGAGAACCCTGTTATAGCCGCACCGGTGAAAACTAAGAAGGTGAACATTGGCACGGAGGCAGAACCCAAATTTTTAAAGATCAGAGACTACTGGGTCGATGCGATGGTGGATAAGGTCACTGAGTTACTCCGCAAGTATCAGGACTTATTCCCGACCAAGTTTACACATTTTAAAGGAATAATCAGAGATTTAGGAGTGATGAAGATCATGCTAAAGTCTGACGCGAAGCCAGTTAAGTAGAGGCCTTACTACTTAAATCCAAAATACAAGGAGAAGGTCTGTGTAGAACTAGATAAAATGCTCACAGCAGGCATCATTGAGCCTGTGGAAGAATCTGATTGGGTAAGCCCAATGGTGGTGCAAGAGAAGAAGCAGAAGGACGAGATAAGGATATGTGTGGATCTCAGAAAATTGAATGATGCTTGTGTGCATGATCCATTCTCAACTCCTTTCACAGATGAAGTGTTGGACAATGTAGGTGGTCGTGAAGCATATTCTTTCACTGATGGGTTCTCAGGGTACCACCAGAACAAAATCGTACCAAAGGATAGGACCTTAGCTTAGAGGGACTAAGACAATTAATGAATCGAGCTCCATCTCATGACAACGATCTTAACGGAGTCAAGTAAGATATTTCATGTCATTACCTGCATTATCATGGATTTCTGTGTTAATTTGTTCATATATAGGAAAACCACAAAAGGGTTTGATTACTGGGTTGCAGAATGTATATATATTATGCACAAGATACAAAGATGCCCAAAACCATATTTAAATTCTTTTCAAATGTGAATCTCAATGCATTTGATCTCAGTGAAGGTGGAATTTGATACTAAGACACTACTAGCATCTTTCTTGAGCTCAAGTATAACCAATTAATCAAGACCATACCTTCCTCAATTGAGCTTGAGCTTATGAGAAGCATCTTAATTGAGCTTAAGGGTTTGATTACTAGGCTACAAAATCTACATATATTGTGCACACGATTACAAAGATAAACAAAACCATAATTAAAAAAATTTCAAATGTGAATCTCAATGTATTTGATCTCAATGAATGTGGAATTTGATACTAAGACACTACTAGAATCTTTCTTGTTACTCAAGTATAACCAATTAATGAGGACCATACCTTCCTCAATCGAGCTTGAGCTCATGACAAGCATCTTAACTAAGCATAACATAGATTTTTCAAGACATTGTAGAGCTAGCTTAGATAAGGCCTTTCCAAACCAACCCTCCTAGCCTGCAAGCTTAGTAGGACACATCAAATCTTAAGTTAAGATGGATCTCTTTGTTAATTTGTGTATACATAAAAATTTAAAACCAAAGATGGATCTTTGTGTTCATTTATGTATATATAAAAACTAAAAAGGTTCAAATACTGGGCTGAATAACACAAATATACTAGGAAAAAGAATGCAGAGATGCCCAAAAACCATATTTAGATAGGCATGAGAGATCAAATTTTTCTAAATGACAATCTCTATAGTTATGACAAAAGGGATTTTTTAAATACAACCTAAAGGCTTAACCTCAATTTGGATTCTTCCCCAGCTGAATGAATCAACTCCATGACAAGCTAACAAGTGAAGTAATGAAGAAGTTGTAGTACAATAATTACAAACTAAGTGTGAATTTGTAACAACAATTGAAGGTTATATGAACGACATAATCATTGGTAATACAATTGTTGTGAAATAAGTGTGAATGTGCAACAATAGGTCAAGATAATATGAAGGTGATGCACATGAATATCTAGTTCCAGGAAGAGGGTATCCAAAACCCATGTGATCGAGTGCTGTCAAATGAGCTCTGCATCTCTGTGGATCTCCAACTGTGGGATTATTTGACAGGGGTGTTACACAGCAATTTGTCACTGTCCCTGTTACCCCTCTCCCGCATCTTGGAGGACTCATTCCAGGACTTGTGAGAAGTGACATGACCTACAAACACTCGCATTGCATTCCCCTAAACATGAACTTCATTTTCCCTGAAGACATCTCCTGCTTAAAATCCCTAAAAATAGCCTTTTTTCCATTGGCGCGGTTCCATAGTGTGGCCCTTGCGCCAATGGGGGAAATCCTCCAAAGAGGGCGCGCTAGTTGCCGCTCTGTCACAGAGTCGCACTCGTGCCAACCATAATCAGTGGTGTTTTTTAACAAACAAACAGTGGAAGATTCATCCTAACAAATTCCTGGACTGAATCTATCTTGAGTTGGGTGGTTTGGCTTCTGATCTCCATAGAGAGGAAGTGGTTTGCCACCTCTCATGGAAGATTCTTTAGTGATAAAGCCAATCCCATGATTATTGTAGATGATCCCAACTCCCCTTCCTCCATCTATAAAAGCTTGTCCATTTCCCTTTGGCAAGCTAGTTCCAGAGTTCCAGAGATTGAGAATTGTCAAGTTTCCAAGAGCTTCATGCTGCAAGAGCCTTCTTCATTCTCATAAGGCCAAATCCAAGTAAGGAGATTCTTGTCCAATAACCAAAGACAGAGAGGCTTGTTCCTATTCCCAACAAGCTTTGCAAGACATGTGCTGCTGATTACCCAGCCAAAGGAGAATCTAGCGTCAGAACTATGGTTGTATTATTCTTTGTTTATTATTAATAGACGACTATTGGTTATGGTTCCACTCTTATTATTCTTTGTAATGATGATAAGTTATATCCTTTATGACTGATATATAGTTGTATATTTTGGATTTTATGCTTGTGTTTGTGTCGTTTCTTGTATGTGCAGGTGTCCATTCACGGAGATCGTGGGGATTGTGATCTACCGGAGCAAAGGAACGGGAGTGTCACCTCTTCTACAAGCACTAGCGTTGGAATCCAGGTAGGCCTTCATCACTGATCTTTAATTTTCAATTAGGAACTTGCACTGTAGTGTTGTATGATTGTTGCTAGACCCGATCTGGGCTAGTAGGGATTGCCTCTGTCCGCAGAGGGGATTTACCTCCTCAACAGGGGTGACCTTTTGTAAGTAGTAGCCTTCTTTCTCTCAGCAGGGCTATTGCAAGATTTTCCTGGGAACACTACAAAGGAGAATGTTTCAAACAACCCTGACCACAACAAAACACACATCTATAGTTAAGACTATGAAAGTTGAACATATCCTTACGAGATGAGAGGTTGGAAATAGCGGGGGAAACATATGGAGACCTGCAAAAATATCTATGGGGATTTGCATTTTGTGGGCTTGAACATATCTGTGTAAATTGCTTTGGATTTGCCGATGGCTATTGTAGGGCGGTACCTTGATCAGACATCTGTACAAATAATTTTCTCATGGTTGATTAGGAATTGAAGAAGAATAGTGACATATAAAAAAATTATTGTAAATAAAAATTAGTAACCAAAATGTCATTCAAAGCTAGAAGATAAAGAGAAATCACTTACATTATGCCAATTTAAGAGTTTTTATAAGCTTTCCAACAGAGATTGCTTCATAATCTTTAAAGATGGTCTTTTAGGGTGTACAGTGAATGTTGTTTTAGATTGTAATGATTAGAACATTGTAATCATAATTCTATAAATTTATGGCAATAATATTCTATTAATTGTAATCATAATTGTATAAATTTATTGCATATATATTCTATTCATTATTATAGAGTAATAAGAGATATTTCATATTTTGGAAAGTGAAAATCATTCACTATATATAGTGATGGTTGTACTTTTTATAAATTTCATTATAAATTTCAATCAATCAAGAGATATTTATACCCAATATGGAAATAAAGATTCTACTTGTATGAATTTATGTTTATACCCTCTCTCCACAAAGAAAATTTCACCCAAGGTGGAAATGATATATTGTTTAATATTTTGGAAAACGAAAATCATTAATTTTATTATATATAGTGATTGTTGCACCTTTTCTGAATTTCATTATAAATGGCAATCAATCAATTGATAGTTACACCCAATATGGAAATGAATATTCTAATATGATTTTATATGTATACCCTTAATCCACATTAGCCTTGCACCCAATATGGAAATGACGATGTCATCATATGGTTTTTTATGGTGTATGGTGAATGTTTGGATTTTAATGGTTAGATTTTAATAGTTCTATAAATTTATTGCAGGGATATTCTATTAATTGGAATCATAATTTTATAAATTTATCGCATTAATATTCCATTCATTATTATAGAGTAATATGAGATATTTGATATTTTGGAAAGTGAAAATCATTTACTATATATAATGATGGTTGTACGTTTTATGAATTTAATTTTAAATGCCAATCAATGAAGAGATATTACACCCAATATGGAAATGAATATTCCAATCGTATCATTTTACATTTATACCCTTTTTCCACATAGAGAGTTGCAGCCAAGATGGAAATGGAATATTGTTTGATATTTTGGAAAATGAAAATCATTAATTTAATTATATATATTGATTGTTGCACCTTTTTATAAATTTCATCAAAAATCCAAATCAATCAATTGATAGTTACACCCAATATGGAAATGAAGATTCCAATATGGTTTTGCATGTATACCCTTCCTTCCATATTGAACGTTGCACCAAATATAGAAATGGAGATGTTATCATATGGTTTTATCTTTTTAACCCCTCTACCTCTAATTAAGATTAGCATTAACTAGTGCAACCTTTTTCCTAAACATTTTCAACATTTACCCCTTTACCTCTAATTAAGATTAGCCTTAACCATTGCAACCATTTTCCTAAACATTTTCAACATTTTCCTACCCAGTAGACAACTTAATTAATAATTAGACCTCCAGACTAATCATTTTTACCATGAGATTTTGATATTATCTAATCTAAATGTTATACCATGTCTCAATTTTTGTTTAATATTTTTATTGATTTTGAAAAAAAAACAAGTATTATATTATAGTTTAGATATAAGAAATGTAATGAATAGTCAAATATAATATCATTATGTACATCTTGTCACAATATAGTTACTTATAATTAAAGAAAAAACATTTAAATTATATGAAAATTTCATGTGAATAATCATAAATTAATTAAGTGTTAACACCATTATAATTAGATATATTCATGTTATTTATAACTAACAATTGTAGTATGTGTTACAAATAAAATGCAAGAATTGAGACATATAAAAAAACATTGAAGAAAAAAATTAGTAAACAAAATGACATTCAAAGGTAGAAGATAAAGATAAACCAGCAATTTTCAATGGCACTAGCAAGGATATAGTTCATTCCAAAGAGAGAAAAATAAGGTAGTCTGATATGTGTGATCTAGCATATATGAAATATTTGCATATATATAAGTCACACAACTTCTATATGAAAATTGTCGATATATGGAAGATATGCACATATACAAAAGATGTGTGTATATACAAAAGTTGTGCATATATGTGTATATGCATATATGTGTATTTTATGTATATGTGCATATCTTCCATATATGTGCAGTTTCTGTATATGCTTAGGTTCTGTATAAGTGCATATCTTCTGTATATGCACAGTTTCCATATATGAACATATCTTTGGTATATGTGTAGCTTCTTATATGCACATAACTTCCATATATGTGCAACTTTTATATATGTGCATCTATTGTATACATGCAACTTCTTGATATGTACATATGCATAAGAAGCGCATATATAGAAGTTGTGCATATACAAAAAAAAAAGCATGTGCATATACGAAAAATTTGCATATACGTAAGTCACACAGCTTCTATATGAAAGATATGCGCATATACAAAAGTTGGGCATACACAAAGGATATGTGCATATACGGAAGATATGTGCATATATGGAAGATACATATCTACAAAAGATGTGTACATACACATAAGTTGTGCATATATGTGTATCTTATGTATATACACATATCTTCTATATATGCGTGATTTCCATATATGTGAAACTTCTGTATATGTGCATCTATTGTATATGCGAAACTTATTGATATGCACATATACAGAAGAAGTGCATATACAGAAGTTGTGGATGTAAAAAAAACATGTGCATATACGAAAGATTTTCATATACGGAAGTCACACAGCTTCTATGTATACACATTTTATGTATTTATCTTAGTTGTTCAAACATCATCTAATGCCATATTTGCCTATATTTAGTCCAACTTCATACCTCATAACATCATTCTAACCTTTAGGAGCTAAGATTATGTACTCTAAATAATTTGGACTATTTAAAAGGCATGAATATTCAATAGTAGGGTTGGATGAA
Organism: Pinus taeda; assembly: GCA_000404065.3. Classification (NCBI taxonomy): domain Eukaryota; kingdom Viridiplantae; phylum Streptophyta; class Pinopsida; order Pinales; family Pinaceae; genus Pinus; species Pinus taeda. The sequence goes on from APFE031593148.1 coordinate 14,535, forward strand.
TGCTCATTAAATGAATTTGAATAGGTAGCAAGTCATATCCAATTAGGTGAATGAATGTCCTATTGAATTAATTTGGGCTAAAAGAAAAGATAGAGGAACTACTATATCCATATTTGTGACATGTAGATGCAAACACTTAGCTTGAGGGAGGAAAGGTTGAGCTCGCCCAAATTCTTAAAGTTTGAACAAATCTCAAGTGTATTCTGTTAATATAGTTGGTGTTAATTGACATGTTATAAAATCTAAAAATAATTGGTCGTAGTTGGTGCTTTTGCGTAAATATCATAGTCAAATAAATTATCCCTTATTCTTGATGGGCCCATTTTCTATGTATTTATCGAAGTAAGTTGATATATCCATAGCTCTCTTGGATTTGTGGAGAAAGGAAGTCATAGGGGAAAAATTCAAAAAGTGGTTAGATAGAGGAAACTTAAAATGACCACAATGGTTCTATATCTCATAATATGGGGATCTAGCATGCTAGGAATGCTTACCTTTTTTAAAGTCAACATATGTTAACATTTTAGTTTGCACCATATACAATTGATGCACATATATAGAAGATATGTACATATATAGAAGCTGTGCATATACAAAAGATATACACATATACCGAAGATACACATACACGCATATATGCAAAACTTCTGTATATGTGTATATTTTGTATATCCGTAGCTTCTGTATATGCGCAACTTCCATATATGCACATATCTTTCATATAGAATCTATGTGACTTCCATATATGAAAAATTTTCTTATATGCACATGTTTTTATTGTCTATGCACAACTTCTGTATATGCGCTTCTTATGTATATGTGCATATTTTCCGTATATGTTCATATGAAGAAGTTACACATATACAATAGATGCACATGTACAAAATTTGCACATATATGGAAGATATGTGCATATACGGAAGCTACGCATATACATAAACTATACATATACAGAAACTGCACATATATGGAAGATATGTGCATATACAGAAGATATGCATGTATGCATATATGCACAACTTCTGTATATACACACATATTTTGTATATGCATATATTCTGTATATGTGCATATCTTCTGTATATACACAACTTCTATACATGACTTCTGTATATGAAAATATTTCATATATGTTAGATCGCACATAGCAGACTACCTTAATTTTCTCTCTTTGGTATGAATTAGATCTCGTCAGTTCCATGAAACATTGACAATATACCCAGCTAACCCAACTATTGAACTATAGGGCTTATCCCAATGGAAGAATGAGTAATCCATACCCCTGCATTATGGATCACGTAATGTATATCCCCATGCAAAATATATATGTCATGAATATAGAAAAGGAAGTGAATTTGTTTTTTATAATCACACAGATGATGAAGAATGGGTATGGGATTAGGAGAATACAGACATGAGCCACATCCAAAAATAAATACAAGAAGAGACCTCCCCTTAGAACTGTCTAGAGATGCACGCGTCATCCATGCACATATGCTCTCACATCTCTCATTTTAATAATTGAAATAAAAATTATGATTTTTTAATTAAAAATAAATAACATAAATAATAAATTAAATTAAATATGGTCATGGGATAGACACGCAAAGTTTTCATCCATCACGAGAAATTGAGATCCATAATACCTACAAATTTGGAACAGGCATATGCATTGAACAACTTGGTAGACAAAGCATGTCAAGAATACAACAAAATGTTTTTCAATACTATAACTCCATCCAAGATCACTACCAAGAGAAAACATAGTTTCTTGAGTCCAATAAATAAAAAGAGGCAATGTGGTCGCAAGTCAAAATCAGGGACAAATAAACTACAATTTGAAAGGGTTGGATGAGTTCATGCAACAAAAAAAAGAATGGATGAACAATTGGAGTTATCTTCTCAAAAACAAAGAAATGTGGACCACGTGCCTGAGATAATGCAAGATTCTATTATACCTAATATTGGTATGGAAATTTCATGCTATGCATTGTTTTACGTTAAATGCGATATATTATCATGTTCAATACATTTTCATAACTATATGAACTTTTTTTATTGTTACAGCTGAGGGACCCACATCTCACAACATTCCAAATTGTCGAATTCATTTATTTGATGAACATGATATTGAAAAAAGATCTAGCATTGGGAACACTGCTTCAGCCATTAACATCCCAATATCCTCCCCAAGGGTGCTTGCCCCTTTTGTACAACCAATTAGGATGTATCATCGCCCACACCCACCACCTTTTTCCTTCATAAATTCTTCCATGACTATAACCACCTCTGTAATACCTTCCCAATGCTCACCCCTACACTTTAGTCATCCACCATTCTCATTTTTTCAATCATCCACCCTTAACATTCCAATTTCCCCCCCTAGGTTAATCCCCTGGCCTACAGTGATTCCCACTACCTTTTCCCTATTTCACTTCCACCATGCCTTTATCTAGCACCCCCAAACCATGCCTATATATGTCACCAAGTGCTCCACCATCTACCCAGGAAGGGTTGTCTTCTCCATTGCCTCAGATCCTCACGGTGAGAATGAGTATTTGATCAAAATATCATCATGAATTAATGAAATTGATTCTATGCCTTTCAATTTTTACAACTAATTGATTATTGTAATTTTTGCAGAGATATCAATTTGGAAATCCATCTGGGAGTGTCAAGAGGGATGAGGGTGACTTATAGACCCATACTTTAGATCAATCATGATGTTGTTTTTCCATTATGTCATTTATGGGTATGAGATTCCATTATCTATGTTGGAAATGAAGTTCTATTTTGTAAAAAATAAAAATGTATAGTTGGACCAATTTTGAATAAAAATACATAAATTTAGACTTGTGTTTATGGAAACATCTTCATTGAATTTTAAATCCTTATGTGGATGTGATGTTATATTCTATAAATGTTACATACTTTTGATGAATGTAGTTGTAATGGATTTTTCTTTTATTATTTACAAATTATCAAGTTTACAAGTTAAGTTACTTTTATATTTATATCTTATTTGATGTTGCATGCCTAGATGAACATATCATTACCATGGATCGACCTCTTGTTTTAATAAATTAGGAGAAGACACGAAGTATAGGGCACAAAACATATGTATAGAGGCTAGAGTTCTACACAGCTTCCGCATATGCGTATCTCTTCCATAAATGCACAATTTTTTCCATATATGCATTTCTTTTTTTTCCGTATATGTGCATATACGAAAAATATGCACATATACCAAAAATATGTAGATATACAAAAGTTTCACATATAAAAAAGATATACGCATATACGGAATTTGCGCATATACAGAATATGTGCACATATACAGAAGTTATGCGTATTTACGAAAGATTTGAACATATATAGAAGATATCTGTATTTACGAAAGAAGCATAAATTTTATATATGAAGGTAGCACAACTTCTGTATATGTGCATATCTTCAGTATATGATCATTTTTTTTCTGTATATGCAAAAAAAAATTTCCCGTATATGTGCGTATCTTTTGTAAACGTGCATACCTTCTCTATAGTGCACAACCTCTGTATATGCGTATACACAAAAGTTGTGCGCATATGGAAAATACACATATATATTGGAGTTGTGTATATATGAAGGTTGCAGTTGTACATGTGTATGTGCATATATGAAAAATATGTGCATATATAAAAGCTTCACATATACTAAATATATATGCATATACAGAAGTTGCGCATATACGGAAGATGTGCATGTATACAGAAGTTACGCGTATTTATGGAAGATTTTAACATATATAGAAGATATGTGTATTTACGAAAGAAGCATAAATTTTATATACGGAGGTAGCACAACTTCTGTATATGTGCATATTTCGTATCGCTTATCTTCCGTATGTGCACAACTTATATGTATGTGCATATCTTCCGTATATGCACATAAATAGAAGATTCACATATATATGGAGGTTAAAGTTGAGTATATAAGAAGGTTGAAGTTGTTCTCAACTTTTGTATATGCGCATATATGGAAGCTACGTATATACGGAAGTTGTGCATATCTTCCGTATATGCACAACTTCTGTATATGCATATATCCTCTATATATGTGAAACTTCCGTATATGCACATATACAAAACCTAAGTATATAAAGAAATTGTGCAAAACTTCCATAATATGCATACACAACAATCCATATATATGCTCAACTTTTCTACCTGGACATATCTTTCATATATGTAGAACTTTTATATGTGTGCATATTCTCTCTATATGTGTATCTTACATATATTCACATATCTTCTATATATACGCATATTCAAAAGATATGCACATATACTTGAAACGTATATATGAAAGCTACACATATACGGAAGACATGCACATATATGGAGGCTAGAGTTCTGCACAACTTCTTTATATGTGCATATCTTCCATATATGCACATATCTTCCACATATGCGCATTTTTTTCCGTATATGCAACAAAAAAAAGTTTGTATATGTGTGTATCTTTTGTAAATGTTCATACCTTCTCTACAGTGCACAACCTATGTATATGCGTATACACAGAAGTTGTGCGCATATGGAAAATACGCATATATATTGGAGTTGTGTATATGTGAAGGTTGCAGTTATACATGTGTATGTGCATATACGAAAAATATGCGCATATACAAAAGCTTCACATATATGAAAGATATATGCATATACGGAAGATGTGCACATATAGAGAAGTTATGTCTATTTATGGAAGATTTGAACATATATAGAAGATATGTGTATTTACGAAAGAAGCATAACTTTTATATACGGAGGTAGCACAACTTCTGTATATGTGCATATTTCGTATTGCATATCTTACATATGTGCACAACTTATATGTATGTGCATATCTTCCATATATGCACATAAACAGAAGATCCACATATATATGGAGGTTAAAGTTGAGTATATAAGAAGGTTGAAGTTATTCTCAACTTTTGTATATGCGCATATATGGAAGCTACGCATATACGGAAATTGGGCATATGTTCCGTATATGCACGACTTCTGTATATGCGTATATCCTCTATATATGTGAAAATTCTATATATGCACATATACAAAAGCTATGTATATAAAGAAGTTGTGCACAACTTCCATAATATGCATACACAATAGTCCATATATATGCTCAACTTCTCTACCTGCACATATCTTCTGTATATGTAGAACTTTTATATGTGTGCATATTCTCTCTATATGTGTATCTTACGTATATTCACATATCTTCCATATATATGCATATTCAAAAGATATGCACATATACTTGAAACATATATATGAAAGCTACACATATACAGAAGATGTGTGCAAATATCATGTGCATGTGCAACTTCCGTATATACGCATATCCTCCGTATAGGCGTATCTGACAGCCTCCATATGCACATATATTATGTGCCTATACTGAAGAAGTGCATATACGGATAACATGCACATATATGGAGGCTAGAGTTTTACACAACTTCTGTATATGCGCATATCTTCTGTATAGGCGCATTTTTTTCCATATATGTAAATTTGGTTTCTGTATATGTGCGTATTTTTTGTAAATATGCATACCTTCTCTACAGTGCAAAACCTCCGTATATGTGTATACACAGAAGTTGTGCTCATATGTAAAATATGCATATATATTGGAGTTGTGTATATATGAAGGTTGCAGTTGTACATGTGTATGTGCATACACGAAAAATATGCGCATATACAACTAGGGGTTGTTACAACAACTTCCTTATATGTGCATATCTTTTGTATATGAAAATATCTTCCACATATGTACAATTTCCATGTATGCACAACTTTCATTTTTGCAACTTTCATATATGCATATATGAAAGTTGCACATATACAGAAGAAATGCACATACACAGAAGTTTCAAATATATGGAAGATATGTGATACAAAAGATGTGCATATATAAAAGTTGTGTATATAGAAGTGTAGTAGTTTGTGTATCTACCCTATTGTCATCCATAGGGTGTGCATGATCCTTGTTTGTTTTGACAAAGTTAGGTATCTACTCATATTTTGGTCTAGTAGAGTATACCCTAGTTGGCATCACACCCACGAGTCGGGCTTGATGGGATTATCCCTCCTTGTGTGGCCAACGGGTTTGATGGGATTATCCCTACTTGTAGGCTTTTCTCCTTGTAGAATATCCAAGGAATATCCCTTCGTCAATCCGAGAATCAAATTTTCCTGGTGAGTCATCATTGATTTTTATGAAGCACTTGTTTCCAAAAAGTCTTGAAGTATTTTACTGAGGCATGTCTTCCTTTCCATAATTCATAAGCAATCTTCCCATTATTTGGTCTTAGTTGAGTTCGATTCAAGGTATAAATAGTTGTTCCGACTGCTTCTGTCCAGAAATTTGGCTACAAGTCAGCTGCTATTAACATTGTTCTTGCCATTTCTTGAACTATTTAGTTTCTTCTTTCAACTACCCCATTTTGCTCGGGCTTTCTGGCAGCAGAGAGTTCTCTTTCGATTTCATGTACTTTACATAATTCATCAAATTCTTTTGATGTGAATTCTCCCCCTATATACATTCTAAGACATTTAATCTTAGAATCCTTTTCATTTTCTACAAGAGCTTTAAGATTCTTAAAACACTCAAATGCTTCAGATTTATATTTTATGAAATATACCCACATCATTCTAGTATAGTCATCAACAAATAAAGTAAAGTACCTTTCTCCTTGGAGTGTCGGAGTTCTAGTTGGTCCACATAAATCAGCATGGATGATCTCCAAAGGTTTTGATGTATAAAACTCCTTGGTCTTGTGGCTGGTTCTAGTTTGCTTTCCATGTTGACATGGACCACATACTCCTTGATTTGGCTTGAATAACTTTGGGATGTCTTGTACTGCATTAATCTTGTTGATATTGATCAAGTTATCGAAACTTGTATGTCTAAGTTGCTTGTGCCATAGCCAACTGTCATCTGTTTGACTTAAGTAACATTTATCTTCTTGAATCTTGTTTAGAATGTAGATGTTATCTGATGTTCTAACTCCTTTCGCCACAAGTTCCCCTGAGGAAGAGTTTCTTATTTCACAATATTTAGCGCTAAAGACAACATTATGTCATTGATCACAGATTTGGCTAATACTCAGGAGATTGTGTTTGAGCCCGTTTACTAGCAAAGCCTTTTGAGCCATTCCTTTTCCATTAATAAGGGTAACAGTTCCATTTCTAGTAATTTTGACAAATCCACTTCCAAAGGATACATTTCTTTCCTTTTTGTTCAATGAGACAAACTTCCTTTTGTCCCCTATCATATGTCTGGAGCACCCACTATCCACAAACCAATAGTTTTCATCACTGTGAGCACATATAGCTAGGCCACATTTATCCATGTTGGGATTCTCATTTTTTGCTTTTCTTCTTTTGAGGGGCCAATTTTGTTCATTATGTCCATTATCATTACATAATGAGCAAATTGGATCAAATTTGGCCAAGGGATCAAAAGCGTTGTAGGTCTTTATTTTTCCTTGCCCTTTGAGACCATATGGTTTTTTTGTTTGATCCTTCAATTTTGGTGTTTCATTCTTACGGGCCATGCAATGTCTAGCTTGATGACTAAAATTTTTACAATAAAAACAATGCCCAAAAAAGATAGTTTTGTACTTGTTGTAATAGCCATGATTTGAATCAAAATTCTTCCTTGGAATTACTCTCTCTTCATTCTTTGGATTTGATATGGGCCTTTGATGAAATAATCTTTCTTCTTTCGGGTTGCTGGAAAGTATTTCGGCATAGCTTTTCGCATTATTCTTAGTACTTGATGGTTCTCCTTTAAAACCTATCCCAGATTTATCATGTTGAGGTTTTTAATTATTTAGGATAATGTTAAGTATTTGAGAGATTTCCCAACCCTTTTGACTTGCTCCAATTCCTTCCTCAGAGATACTATTTTGGCTTCACGTTCTTCACAAATTTCTTCTTTTTCTTTTAGCTTATTTTTCAAGAGGTCTTCCCTTCTTTTTGTTTCCTTGTATTCTACCTTGAGAGAGATGATTTTATTTCATAATTTCTCATTTTCTTCAATGGCACTCATTAACAATTCATCTACATTTCCTTCTAGACCTGAACCATGATTATTTGTGAATGCCATGAATAATACTTCTTGGCTTCCAACATGGTTATTATCTTCATCTAATTCATCATTACCTCCTTTAAGGTGAGGGAACTGATTAGTTGATTTCTTTTTGATGAATACAATTCACCTTCATCAGACTCATCTTTTTTAGAGAAGAAATTCTTCTTATTGAATCCTTTTTTTCTTATACCATCCTTTTAGAATTTTCCTCACCATCACTATCATGCTTAAAAGGACATTTTGCAGCATAATGACCTATTCTTCCACATTTGAAACAAATAAGAGGGTACTTACCTTTTAGCTTAGATCCTTTCTTTAGTCTTCGCACAAATTGTGCCAATTCGGATTGAACATCGGAGTGATCACTACTGGGATTCCATTATTTCCCCTTTTTTGATTTTGAGGCCTTGAATGCTGCATCTTTAGAACTTGGGCTTCCTTTTCTCATCTCATAGGCAATGAGGATTCCATGAAGTTCATCCATCTTGAGAGTATCTGGGTCCTTCATTTCTTCTATAGCACTTACTTTGGAGTCAAATCTGTCTGGGAGAGATCTTAAGACCTTTTGAACAATAGTGTTTTCCTCAATTTTTTTCTCCCAATCCTTTAAGAGAGTTGACCACTTCAGCTACTCGGAGAAAGTATGATGCAATATCTTCTTCATCAGCCATTTTCAAACTTTCAAATTGCCTTCTATGAGTATGAAGCTTTTCCTTCTTAACTTTGGAGTCCCCATCATATAAGCTAACTAGCTTATCCCATACTTCTTTGGCCGGGTCACAATTCATGACTTTTATAAATTCAGAATCAATGATTCCACTAGTGATGGAATTTAAGGCTTTTGCATTTGCAATGTAAAATTTCCTTTCATCTTGATCTATTGGAAGAGTGGAAGGAGTTGTGTACTCATTTAAAACCAAATGCCAAACTTCAGGTCCAAGGGACATTAAGTAGTAGGACATTCTCTTTTTCCAGAAACCAAAATTTCTGCCATCGAACAGAGGAGGTCTTCCTGACACTTCTTGATTTCTCATTGTGACTAAGAATCCTTCTTATAGCTGTTAGGCTGATATGAAGAAGTTGGCTCTGATACCAATTGTAGGAAATATTAGGGGGGGTGAATCAATATTCCTTTTCAATTGTAATTTTTACCAGTTAAATAATTTATATTTAGAGCACAAAATGAACAATAGGAATAAATGCTTTTATTAGTATAATCTTTACAATAAATCAGGTACAATACGTATAATGCTCTAATCTATTGCCAAGCACCAACTTGGACTTTTTGTGAGGCTCCAACCTCTAGGGCTCCAACCCTATCTTGTCAAGGCACCAACCTTGTTTGTTCGAGGCTCCAACCTTCAGGGCACCAACCCTCTGGGCTCCAACCCACTGCTATATTTTGTCTAGATATGTTTGATAGTAATTCTCTGCTCCCAAAATCTTCATGACTGAATTCTGTCAATCTACAGCTTCACTGTAGTCTCCATGATACATCGTCAATGACAACCTATCTTCATATGAAGGAGTCTTCACAACTCTTCATATTTCCCACACAGAGTTTGGAAAGTTACCTCATGGTGATTTCAAATAGCCATTATGATCTCCAATAATGTCTCCAAGATCTGCTGATTCTTTTCAATAATATATCTTTGATAAGTTGCGCTAAGCCTCAATGTCTTACTTCCAAGAAACGAACTCACAAACACTTCAATGTTGGTGTTGTCTACTACTCCCTTCAAACATGGCAGATGAAAATTTATTTCCTTTCATAGAATTGTTCTTCAAAATTGCATTGTGTACTTCTTCCATTCAATCAATTTATCACAGTTCTGAGCCTTTTTAAATATTAACCCGATCAACAGAATTTTTTTACCTTCGTCTTCCGCTGGCCCTTCGGCTTCCTCTGCTCTCACTCGACCTTCGGCTTTCGTTCTACAGATTTCTCAACCTTTGGCTTCCTTTCTTATGCTAATTCACATTCATGAGTTGTGAGTTGTCCTTCTTCTCCACATGGAGGTCCCACATGCCACATCATCACCTTTAATCCTACAATCGCAATTTCATGAGAAAATCAGAGGTTTTACAAGTGTGCACATGCTCTGTCTACCCATGGAGCAGATGCGATATTTAATGAATTATTTTTAATGAATCCATCGGGTTCACAACCCTATCACAATTAGAGGTTTTAACATCCTTTGAAACTTGCGATACTGTGGATGTGATATTACATTTAGTCATGTTAAATGGTGTAGTCATGTCCATAATACACATATCACAATCGAGAGTTTTATCGTGACATCCCTTTAAGACATGTGATGTGAAAGTTACGATGCAACAGATGCGATATTTCTTTAGGGCGTGTTGTAAGAGGACCATCGGGTCCGCAACTTAGGGAATTAAAGCCCGATCACTTTATGACCCAATATCCATTGGATCCACAACCTTATTGTAATCGATGGTTTGTGGGACTTCAACTGGCACATGGATTAAAAACTAAATTAACCCCCATAGTTGACTGTGATCTAAGGGTTGATTATGAGATCACGAGCTAGGATGGAGTGCAGGACTTCAACCACGATCAAGGAAGTCTATACTTTCCTACCCATGCTCTTTTGATAGTTGTTGCTCCTATGACTTCTCTTCACTTTTCTGCTCTTCTGATAGTTGTTTCTCCTTGTTCTTTCGATAACCTACTTCTCTTGCTCCAATGACTTGCTTCTTTGATGGCTTTTGCTTACTCTTTGGCTTCACGATGGCTTATCCTATTTGGCTTCTTGCTCCTGTTGCTTCACAGATCTACTACTTCTATTCTATCTGTATATATATATATATATATATTCAATCCACTTGGTTCCTCCATCTCATCATATCATCATATATCAAACTTTCATCGCTATGAGCATTATGATCAATGGGCAATCACGTATCAAGGAATTTGCCATCACAAACACTGCTATATTGACATCAATGACAACCTAGATTAACAAATATAGAATAATATTTAAAAATATCTTTAAAAAATGGTTGATTAGAAATATTTATAGAAAGGACTTGGATGAATACATGAAGCACATGAAAGTTGCTATATTGTGAGGGAAAGACCTAGCTCCCACACACTCTAGTGAAACCAGTCTCTATTGATATCTCCAATTCATCTTGAGTATTTGCACTTCATCTTGACTATCTCCATGAGTCTAGTGGTTATTTCTGTGATTTCTTTACTATTTTATGCTGGATATCTTGTTTCTTTGGATAATATGATGATATTAGCTATTGTTGATATGTATATGGATGAAAAGCTATGGTTTGTTAGGTCTATTTTCTATTTTGTAAAATTTATTCATGAACGTTTAATTCACTCGACTAAAGCCCTACAATTTTTACCTATGGTTTGGTTTTCAATTTGGTAGTTCTAGTAGACTAAGAGCCATGCATTATCTACGCAACATGTACTTACATGACTAATAAATGGTTCTAAACTTAAATAAAATTAAAATTCAAAAATTGAAAAAAATATATAGCATAATAGAAATATAATCATATTTGAAAGTATATTGTAATATTTTAATAGTAATATTTGCAACTATATTGAAAAATAGGGATAAAATAATATTTAAAAATATCTTAAAATGGGGTGGACTATTAAATATTTCCAAATAATTCTTATCAAGCTTATTATTATGTCAAAGATATTTAAGACCTGCCAACTTGTGGAGAGTGGGGGGAACCAAGGGAGAGAGAGGCCAAGAATTATAAATAGAGCAAGAAGGCTCTCATTTAGGATATCTTGGATCATTTTAAATTTAATACTAGTTCTCTTGAGCTGCTAATCCAAGGAAACCCTTGATTTTTCATAAATTTTTCTCCTTTTTTAGTTTGCATGATGATGACTGAGAAATATTGAGATTTTTAAGAGTGCAAATGAGTTAAAAATAACTCATCTTACCCTTTTAAACTCAAATTTGGAACCTTGACACTTTATAACCTTTGAAATTTGAACCTTTGTAACTTTATTGGCTTTCTTGAAACATTGGATCTTTTTAGAACTCTGAACTGCAGCCATTGGAACTTTGAAGTACTTATTACATATAAAAACATAAAATTACATTTGAAATCAAAATTTATTGAAGATACTTGCTTATTACCACTCCTCCTTTGCTGGATTTTATGCATGAAATGAAAGTTTTAGTGACCTTGAAACCCTAATGACGTAATGGAGACACTGAACTGAATGAAATCATGATGGTGATGAATGACATAATGATGATAGTCTCTTAGTGATGGTACACTTAGCTGAGTGATGAAAGTGACTGGTATGTGAAATTATTGAGAGAGTAGAAATAACCCTAGACACACTAACCAGTGACCAAATTTTATTCTGAAAACATATTGACATGAAAAAATGTGACTTTGAGACTCCTAACAAAACTTTTTCAAATGATATTTGATCACTGGTGATAGGAAGAACTGACTAACACTAACAGTTTCCAAGGAATTAAAGTTATGGAAAGAGGTGTGAGGTAGCTCGATGTATCATTTAGCTACCGAACCAGTTAAATTTTGTTGCAAAAGGTGAAGATGGATGGAATCATCGATTAAAGAATTTGATCCACACCAAAGATGATATGTCATCACATGATTGGATGGATCTTCTTCTTATTTGTGTTCAAAATTAGGTATGTCACTCGGTGACTTGGTAGGAATCGCCAGCCAAAATGGATAATAATAAATATGATTGTTGGTTAACCAGGATAAATTTGGTAAATCTAGAGTCGCAATAAACGGTAACTACCAGCTAAGGTGTTGCGGTAAAGTTTAATAACCTTGCGGGTTAAGACCAACCATTGGAAACAGATATCCAGAATATCCTAGAATAGCTTGAGCAGTTGGAATTGTTATTCGACCAGGGTAACCAGGGTGAACCATACTGGGTTGAGGTTGAGCAGGGACTTGATAAGTATGATAGGGGTATAGTTGACTCTTAAAAGGTTGATCTTGACCCATTTTACATAAATAATACTAGCCCTGTACAGGTTACACTTGTAAAGGTTGACCTTGAACAAATTGACTTTGAACATGTTGACTTTAGATGAATTGACCTTGAAAAGGTGGGTTTGGAAAGTTTGGCCTTATAAAGGGCGACTTTGAAAAACTTGTCCTTGAAAAGGTGGAACCTGGTAAGATTGACCTTGAAGGTGTTTTCATTGTTTGGACAACAGGTTCTCCGATAGGAATATGTGGTATAGACTAGACTGTAGGAACAGTTCGAAAAATGGAAGCCTGTGGGATTTCCTGAGTAGTCTAAGGAATAGATATTTACGAGGTTACTGGAATGGTCATTTGTGATACTCCTGGAATAGGTGGCTGAGGAGAAATGGGAACCGGCTACGAAACAGATGTTTGAATAAGGGTTTGTCATGAACTTTGAATAGGTCATTGAATCGGTTGTTGAATAGGTGTTTGAGGAATTCCTTGAATAGGTTGTTAGACAGGTAATGCAATACCTGGAATAGGTATTTGATGAATAGTTTTCCTAGTAGGCTAAATAGATTGATAAAGTGGCACTTGTGGATCACCTAGACCATATTGTTGACTAAATGAAGGATTCCAAATAGCTTTCGTCCTAGTATAAGGAGTACCATTTAAAGGTTGATTTACAATAGGTTGACCTAAACCGGGTTTAGGTATCTGACCATAGGTTCTCGTGAAAGGTTGACCCCCAGCAAAATTTTGTCCTCCATGTGGAGGATAAGGTGGTTTCCCCTAGGCTAGTATTAAACACGAGTCGAGGTTACTTGAGGGTTACTTGAATTACCAAAAACCATGTGAATTTGTTGGTCTGATGTTGTAAATGCTTCAGGCATGGAAGTCATTCTCTAAGCAGTAGATGTGGATAAACCAGATGACCAAGTAGAAGGTTGGGGAGAAGAAGGTGCTCCTAAAAAGGTCCTAGTAAGTGAATGGTATCTAAGAGGAACTGATGGACCACCATACAATAATGATTTCGGGGAGCTGGTAAACATAGATGATTCAATGGGTCGACTTCCAATATGAATTTCTGAAATAGCTCTTTCTCGTGAATAAAAATGGATAAGTGGCGGTGACAAATTCTAACCTAAAAAACTCAAAATTGTAGAATACCAAGGGTCAAGTCGGAAAAAAGATAAAGGAACTCTTGGTTCAAAATTTTCAGTACTAGTAAATGCAGAATGAGGTGTCTATGTTTCTTCAGTAACGTCTTCATTGCTAATTAACCCAGGTGGTAATTCAGTTGTAACTATGAGATTCCTTCAAGGTGAAGGTGGCTCAAAAGTAGGAGCTAAAACAATTGAAGGTAATTCATGTTGAGAAACTTCAAACTCGGGTTCTTCTACCTCTCGTTCAATTGCTTCAGTATCTGAAACTTCAGCAATGTCATATTCAATGTGAACTACTTCAATAATCGCTAGATCTGAGTGAACTAAGCCTGATTCTACTTCCTGAGTTAGATTCAAATCGATTTCTATTGTTGCCGATTGTAAACTTATTGATGTTTCAGGTTCGTCTTAGGCTTTTGATCCTGTAGACTTTGACCTTTCAGTTTTTTGTCTTTTCCAGCTAACTTGGTTTGTATTCAGGAGGTCGACCTCGCATTCTACGTGATTGTCTTAGTGATTAAGCCAGGATTAAAATTTATCAAAAAATTAAACAATATTCACAATCCAATCCTAAGGTCACTAAAAAGTAAAAACAAACAATATAACACACGCTAAAAAAACCTAAGTATTCAAACCATGCAAACAAGCTTTTCACAAGGAAATCACTAGTTGGTAATGTAATCCAACGTCGTGGAAATCAAAGTAAAAAGTGGTTATAAATAGAGCGAGTAGAACTAGTTACACTGGCAACCTGCTTAATGAAATGATTTGGTGCAATTAACTTCACTTATGCCATCTCGAGTGAACATTTCCCTCCAAAAAGTTCAATTGAGTCTAGTCAACGTCTGTTCCAGTTACAACAGGACTTCCCCTCTGCCATCAACTAAGGTAATAGCCCTAGGACTATGGTACTAAGGCTACCAACTACAACAATTCTACTCGTGGGGACAGTCATTGATCAAATGTACACGCAAGGTCAATGTAACAAAGCTCAATACCCTTGAAAGCACCTCAAAATGGTTAATTGGAGGTTTACTTTCAAGTCACACCCCAAGTACCTTTTGGCACCATTTTAATACGTGTAAATCACTGTATAATATCTAATGAAGTGGGTACGAACACTTCACGAGGTCTGATATGATCTCGTTCTTAACTCCTTTGTATGGGGAGCTTCCTAGAGAAAAACTTAAATAACTGGATTTATCTCCCTATCGCAAGATTCTAGTGTTTGTCTATAGCTTTGGAAAGATTACTCAATTCCCTATTCCAAAGCCCTACAAATTAATCTATTGTAGGTGGAAAAGAGACCTACGAATAAAACTTTCTAGATTGATTTTAATATTTTTTGTTACGCAAAGGTAATGGATGTGAAACTTGATGAAACTATGACTTGACGCAATCATAATGCAATAAAAAATGATGATATGAGCTTTTTGTTTCAATGAAAATATATCTAAGGTAGGGAAAGAGTCTTTTACTTTTTCAACTGAAATATAAACAAAAACTCAAATCCCCACCATAACCCTTTCCCTAAAATGCAAATAACCAATTGCAAATCACCCGAATATTGAAAACAATTTTAAATTTTCACTTTGTCCCATAACAAAAGCAAACAAGAAATCTGTATGTTCATACAATCAGTTAGAAATTCAAACAATGCAACAAGAAACCAATAATTACTAGAAATGAATTTTCCCTAATTGAATGCCATAACTTTGCTTTCATCAACTAATTTAGTTCATAAACACTTCAGCAAATAGATAGAAAATTGATCTTTCATTTGAGAACAAGCATAAGAAGAATTTTTATAAACCAAACCTGAATTATCTTGTAGATCATTCACTTTTATATCCAAAATAAACTTTTTCAAAAGAGCAGTCTGGACTAAAAACTTGATTTAATCAACAGAAGAAAGATAGGCGGCCAACTCGATACGACCAACAAATCTCTCTCTTCATAGGTCGACCATTCATGAGACAAGACTCAACCCTAATTTACAAAAGCAAGACTAATTACAAGAAAAAACAAAAATAACATTCAACTAGACTAACAAACACTCACAAGAGGTTCAAATACGTGTAAAACAACATGAAAAAATAAAAAGTTTGGATTTAAAGAGGAAACAAGTGATCTTTTCAAAAGTTCCAAGTATGTGCCTAGGCTCTGGAGTAAACAAGTGTGAATATGCTTTGTTGCTAAAGGGTAAATGTGCAGAAGTGTTCACTGTGCCAAAAGTATAAGTATGCACAACAATCAAATCCAACTCAAAATCCAAATTTCTAAAATTCTTAGACACTCAAGGAAGGCTTGTGCAGTGGGTTGAAAATATCAGACAAGGAAAAAGATAGAGATTGAAATGATTCCCCAGTGGACTCACCAGTTTGTGATGTGGAAAAATCCCTCTTGCGGGCAAGAGTGATCTCCCTAGACTTCAAAGAATCCTAGTAACAAATAAACAATAACTGCTACCTTTCTATAGGTTCTGATCGACTGAAAGCAAATAGAATGAAAGAGGCCTCTTACTTTTTTAACGAACTAATTGATGAAGTCCCTCAAAGATTTCAATCACTTGCTCTTTGATGCTCTAAATGTCCTCTCGTCGCTCCCAACAACTTCGCCACAATGTCCTGAAATATATCTGCAAAGAAAGAGACAAACAAGAGATCAAAGCATACAACATATACTCAAAGAGATAAATGAACTAATTAATAAATTATATATATAAACTGATCAATTATACAGCCAAAACCTATGTAGGTGATCAAGAAATTTTACAAATTAAATCAATGGAGATGTAATTGAGAAAGAACAATTGCTTATATTCATAAAACTGGAGAAAATCCTTACAACCATGGAGCCTTGATGTTGCAAGTCCCTTCTATAGTATCCAACCCTCCCCCTTACAAGAGAAGTCTTCCAACCTAATCTCAACAACATAAACCTACTTCCAACAATCCTTCCCCAATCTTCCGACCTGTAGTAGCTTTATAGGCCAACAATGGGAAATTATGGATCCATTCTCCAAGGGATGAGATCCACTATTAGTGGGATAGATGTTCCACAAAGGAAGGGGAGTTACTCCATGATCGGAGGGATAAATACTAAATAGGCACTCATTCAAAGCTTGTTGGTTGGGATAGATGCTACCAACAATGCTTCTAGACTTTACTTTTATTTTTACATACTTCAAGTCATGTTTACTGGTCATAGTGGAAGATAGTGCGTACTTATGCACAAACATTAATTGTCTTCTCTACGTATGCATAACAATTAGCTAGGAAACTATGAATATAGCCAAAATAAAGGTTTTGTACCATAGGATCCAGAAATTCCACTTTCTTAAAGATATTTTAGATTCAGACTTTGTAGGGGAATGTTCTTGGGACACATTTGTGAATAGTGAAAGATCCAAATCGATGGTCATTTGCCTAATGTGACAAAAGGATGTGTATCACCATATCCCTTCCTTTTATCATTAGACTAATCCACCATCACTCGAGAAATCTATGTGTTTCCCCATTATTATCATTGATGCCTCCGTAAAGAGCTAGAAGTAAGAAAGTTACAAGCTACTATAGAGGTTTTGGAGGTTCATGAGGCCAACAACAAGCTAAATCTTTTGTGCATTTATATTGAAACGAAACATCTCATCATATTTAGGATGAAATTGTCATAAAAGAACAAGACATTGCAAGACAACATGGTTGTCTCATTGATTTAGAAGTTGCAGACTGGGTGCCTGACATAGGGCACACTAGAGGAACATTTAATTAATAGATGAACACCGTGGACACTTACTAGCAAATGAAAATCCTTTTGGGTAGAGTCATGATAGATGTAATTGAGGCCGAGGAGGGAATCATCCTACTATTGGATGAATTACAATTATTCTTGAAAAGTTTGGATAGGCGCCTAAAGTGGATATAAGACCACCTTATCTTGCCTCTAGATCTTAGAAGCTCACCTCAGAGTAGTAAGGATCCAATCATGGTAGACTTATTAGATACCTCCAAGTATGCATGATTAGTCATAGTTTTTTAGGCTTCTTTAGTTCTCTATTGGTTTTTTATTTCCATGTTAAATAATCAATTATGTTGTAAATATACAAATCAAATTCTCTTTTTTTATTAATATTTCATGAGTTATGTTTGAATGTCAAAAAAGTTATAGTTTTACCATTAATCTGGTTTTTCGAGGATAAACCAGAATAACCAAAACCAATATATATGAATAAACCAAAACAAATATATCTGTTTAATAAATAAGTAAAAATTAACCCCAAAAAATTAACAAAATTTCAATATGTATTTCAAATAAATCAAAACTCTTAAAACCACAACTTCATTCCATATTTAAACTTTTTAAATTCAAATTATCTCAAAATTTTAAATTTTAAATACTATTATATTCACCATCGTGGTAAAGAAGACAAGTCAATGGAAACTTTTCAGCATACAAAATTTCACAATATTTTAATGTAATTACATTTGTAATGTGTTTCCCTTTGAAAACAAGTCTGAGCTACCACCGTGTGCAATTGTGTGCCTTCCATTCTCTATATTAGAGGATGGAACTATCTTATACCTTCATATTGATACCGCCATCGGCATATCAAGGGGTTACTAACTCCCAAGTAGCTATAACGGTAAAGAAATCGCCAAAAACAAGAATTAAAGGGGGACCGTTTCAGTAGAACAGCCATGGAAATGGCGATGATAGAGGAGGAATTTCTAAGTAACCTACAAATAACAATGTGGGCTCCTTTTGTTATGTGTCCAACTGAGATTTAAGTTATGTTTCTTGAACTTGATATTGTTAAATTTAATTTATGTTTCTTGATTTTGATACAGTTTAACAGGTTACATGGAAAAGCTCTATGAAAAGTTCTATGAAAATATAGCAAAATAATATATCAAATGAGAAGAAGAAGAAAAAGAGACAATCTGCTAACAATCTAATCTGGAAAAAAAACAAACGAAAACATCATTGGATATTAAGGTATTTTCCGTTAATGAAGCAACTTTAACATCCCTATGGGGGTCGAAACTTATGTGGATGATTTTGGAGGAGTTTGTAAATCATGGTATAGTTGCAGGGACCTCACAGCTTTTTGCAGCTTTTTGCAGAGGAATTCCTGATGTTTTTATTCTTTTACATTTTCTTTAGACACCCTACTTTCCAATAGCCTATTTAAATCTAGACTTCTCTTGAATGTGCACTTAAATTAATTTAAAGTTTGTTACAATTTTTAAAATGAAAACTACATTAGGAACGAATTGTTGGAGAGTGATTTGTCATTGATGCTAGAGCCATGGCAGGATTATCGCAAATTATTTTAGCATTTGATTTCTCAGATTTTTATAATTTAAAAACGTTGTTTTCTAATAGGAATTATGTTTTAAGAAGCAGGGATTGTTTTCTATTATTGTATGTTATAATTGTGAGAGTGACATATTTTTGTCATAATAGGCAAGATTTAATCTCTACCCTAATTTTGATATTGAGATTGAGGGAATACTTTGATATATATGTTAATATGACATTGCATTTGCACATATTTATATCTAAATATCAAAGGTTTAATCTCTACCTTAATTTTGATGTTTAAGGTTGAGGGAACTTGTGATACCTATGTTAATATGGAAATTAAATGTTGTTGTTAGCTTTGACATTAAGGTTGAGGGAAATTGTGATATTAATGTTAGTATGGAAAACAAATAAAAACTTAGTTCATCCTAACAACTTCCATGTTCCACACTAGAGACATTTATGAAATCTTCTTATCAACTCCAACATTATCACACTATCATGGTTCCATGTCCATAAACTCATCATAGTCTACTATCTTCTCTAACATATATTGATTTAGTGGTCCTCCCCATTCTAGGTAGATTCTCTATTTCAACATTTTGGAATGACATTATTGATAGATTCTTTACTTCAACATTTTGGAACGAGATTGAGAGAAATTGTGATATTAATGTTAATATGGAAAACAAATAGCAACTTAGTTCATCCTAACAACTTCCATGTTCCACACTAAGACATTTATGAAATCTTCTTATCAAACTCACAATAGTTCCCATTATGCACCAAATATTGTTAGAGTACCATGCCAGCAAACCTATAAAGTATACAATAGCTCCCATTATGTCATTATGCACCAAATATTGTTAGAGTACCATGTCACCAAACCTATACCCATTATGTCATTATGCACCAAATATTGTTAAAGTACCATGCCACCAAACCTATAAAGTATGAAAACATTTTACTTATTTTGTTTTTGAATGCTTAGAAAATACATTTTAGTTGTTATATTTTTTAATGCTAAGAAAATACATTTTACTTGTTTTGTTCTTCAATGTTTAGAAAATACATTTTACTTGTTTTATTTTCGAATGCTTAGAAAATACATTTTGCTTGTTTTATTTTTGAATTCTTAGAAAATACATTTTACTTGTTTTATTTTTGAATGCTTAGAAAATACCTCGATATCTCAGGTTAGAGGTGTGCAATATGATGAAGTACTGTCATTAGATGATTCCAAATTCTTGTCATTAGATGATTCCAAATTGTTATCAAGTTGATGTCACATCAACTTGAAAACTTACATTTGAAATTTAATTTCCAAATTAACAAAAAAAATGTCATAAATGATGTCTTATATCACCTTTATCTCACAATACTTATGTATATAGGATTATTCACAACACACTTAACACACCTAACATACAATTGTACACACCCAACATACAAATGGTTTGTTATAGCTCAGATATATATCTATTAAATCAACAAAATATTATATTATTAATATTAATATTCAAATAAACATGCATATTTACATTAGAAAGCTTACTTAGAAAGCTTACCATTTTGCAAAAAATCAACCCTAGTGTAATAATTTTTCATTTAAACAATGACCATTTGGTAATACATTGGAGTAGTCTTAGTAAGACTCAAAATCAAATCTTCGAGTTGTCACATAAAACCATGAGTATATCCAACTACCTACAAGTTAGATATATCAATAATTTTTTGGTTTAATAAGAGCCGAAATATTGCCAAAAAAAATGGTACCTACTCTGATTTTATCATAACAAGCTAAACATATCTCCTTATAACAATAGAACTAGAGTGGAAAATAAAATTGTTTATAAGTCTCTTTTTCACCCAAATTCTACCAACCTAAAAAAGCCCTTATACAATAACAAAAACAAAATTTATAAACTTAAATATTTTAAAATTAATATCTTATATTACTCAATTTACAAAAATTTTAGAACTCAAGATAATATAAAACTAATATTTATTAATCCATTTTCACTTATAATTACTATTTTTATTTGAGAAGCCAACATAAGACATTCGAAAACAATTTATTATGAAACTCTCAATGATCCTTTTTATTTTATTTTTAAAAGAGAGCATAAGACATTTCAAAAAAAGAAATTACTAAATTACTAAAAACCCCTTAATCTTTTTTTTTACTAGAAATTATCGAATCATTATGAATTATAGTAACTATCTTTGATTTTATATACGACCTGACATTTGACAATATTCAATTAAAAAAATCAATCATTTTTTTTTTTTCCAGTATTATAGAAATTATCTAATCATAATGTATTATTGTAATTATCTTTGATTTTCTATAAGACTTGA